>JARHVA010001082.1:630000-692500 GCA_037957365.1 Torreya grandis
GATCGCATCAAAAAGTTTAATTCTTCCCTAAGACCATTTATCCCCTTAGATTTGATTTTTATATTTTTTTGAGTCAAAACATGATCATCTAAGGGTTTTAAATTAGCATTTAATGATTTTTTTAAGAATTTTCTATTTTTAGAAATAAATGTCAACTTCAGTTGTATTTCATTCCATAGGCCAATTTTAGCATTTATAATATTTAGGGAAATTTTTTAAGTCATGAGAACTTGCATGAAAAACTTACTATAAATAGTGGCTACTAAAAATATACATTTTTTTTAGATTTTAGTTTTTTTAAATTTTTTCATGTAAACTCTAATTTCTGAGTTTAAGCTTAGTTAAGCATGGTTTGGGTTTGTAATTATTTCAATTCATTCAATATGAATCAATCCTAAGTTATTGTTTCAGATCTTTGCCTATTGGTAATTTTATTTTCTTGATAGTTTTTCAATTCATTATTTGGCATCAAAGAAAGTTTAAATCTTGGAGGAGAGAAGAATGGTGAGAGGATGAGGAGGTATGGTACAAATTAGCTAGACTATGCAAGATCTATATAAGTAAATTTTAAAATTAATAGAGGTTATCACCAATCAATCAAGGAGGCAAGGTGGTGATGAGGATGACATAGATCATGATGAATAAGTTTAGCAAGAAGAAGTACAACAAGAGAAACCACCATCAATGGAAGAGAGTATTGTTTGGGATCTATAAGGAAGAAATGAAGTAATCAAAGTTGATGTTCCAGATTATGAAGGTAGTTTAAAATCAGAGGAATTGATAGATTGAATGAATATCATGGAGAATTTCTTTGAGTGGAAGACTATGAGAGAAGATAAGAAGGTAAATTTTGTATGCACAAAATTGAAAGGTCATGTAATGATTTGGCAGATCACCTACAAAAAGTGAGATAGAGAAAAGGTTAACAGAATATTAATTTATGGAAAAAGATAGAGAATAAGCTGAGAGAGAAATTTCTTCCCGTGGACTATGCACAAACCCTATACAAAAGTTTTTAGAATTTGAGGCAAATTATCACAGTATATAGGAGTATATAGATGAATTTTATAATCTTTCAATATGAGTGGAACATGATAAAATAGAAGATAATATGGCTACAAGGTATGTAAATGGTTTGAAATTTTCTATTCAAGATGAATAAAGCATGCATAGAATACTTAACATGGAGGAGGCTTATCAATAAGCTTTGAAAGCAGAAGAAAAATAAAATAGATAGAATTTTAGAAAGACATCTAGTCCAAAAAGAGGTGGATCCCCTCCAATAAGGGGATGAGGTGAGTTTAATACCACTAGAGGTGGATTTAATTCCAATAAAGGTGAATCATCATGTGGTGTAAAAAGGCAAGATGATAATAGGCAAGGGTTTCAATACCAATAAAGAGGAATAGGATTTTAGAGAGGATGAGGTTATGGTGGTGATAGAGGATGGTTTCTAAATTATCATAGATCTTATGTATTTTATAGATGTGGAAAATAAGGGCATATAGATTTTGAGTGTCCACACTATCAATATCAAGAAAGGACGCAACAAGATCACCCAAGAGTAAATCTAGTTAAGGCTAAAATAGAAGAGCAGAGTATAAAACTTACACCAATAGATGTTGGAGAGAATCTCATGAGGAGAAGAACCATGATCACTCAAAAGAAGGATCAATTATAGAATAAATAATGTGGTGATGCATGGTTTTGATCAAATATTTTTTGAACAAGATGTACTTTTAGTGGAAAAGTATGCAAAGTAATTATAGATGGTGGTAGTTGTGAAAATATGGTTTATAAAGAAATGATTGAGAAAATAAATATGCAATGTGAAAAGCATCTTGATCCTTGTCAAATTTCATATTTTAAGAAAGGTAATGAATTTATAGTAGATAAAAGGTGCTTAATCAAGTTTTCTATAGGAAAGAGTTATAATGATGAAATATAGTGTGATGTTAATCTGATCGATGCATATCTTATGTTATTGGGAAGACTGTGGTAATTTGATAGGAAAGTAATTCATTATGGATCAAAGAACACATACACTTTTTTTAAAGGTGGTACAAAGGTAGTTTTGTTACCTCTTAAATAGGAATTGAAGATAGAAAATATCCTCTCTACTAAAGAATTTATCCAAGATATGAAGGTAGCAGGCTATTGTTATGTATTTGTAGCAAAGAATGAAGAAACAAAAATGGTACCAATACCAACATAATCAACAAGAGTGTTGAAAGAATAGGCAAATGTTATGTATGATGAGTTACAAGATGGTTTATCACTAAAGACATATATACAACATCACATTGATTTAATTCTAGGACCAACTCTACCCAATCAATTAGCTTATAGGATGAGTCCAACAAAACATAGAGAATTAAATAAATAGGTTACTAAATTTATAAGGAATAAAGTCTTAAAGGAGACTATGAGTCCTTGTAAAAACTACATTTACTAGCTCCAAAGAAATGTGGAGAATGGATAATGTGTGTGGATAGTATATCAATTAATAAAATTATAATAAAGTATAGGTTTCCTATACCTAGTTTAGATGAAATGACAGATGTGCTTGCAAGAGAAAAATATTTTACCAAGATTGATTTAAGGATTGGTTATTATCATATTCAAATTCATGAAGGATATGAGTGTAAATTTGCATTCAAGACTAGACATGGCTTATATAAGTGGATGGTGATGCCATTTGGATTATATAATGTTCCTATCACATTTATAAGGAAATTATATATTTTTAGAATCAAATGTCAAATTTAGTTAAATTTTATCCCATAGGCTAATTTTAACATTTACTATATCTAGGAATATTTTTATAGCTACACACACTTGCATGTGAAACTTACTATAAATAGTGGTTGTTAAAAATAGATGTTTTTTTTAGATTTTAGATTTTTTGAATTTTTACATGTAAACTCTAATTTTTAAGTTTATGATTATTGAATCATGGTTTGGGTTTATAATTATTTCAAGTCAATCAATATGAATCAATTATGAGTTATTATTTCAGATCTTGACCTATTGGTAATTTTATTATCTTGATAGTTTTTATATTCATTAATATGCTAGGTGGCAACCCACTTTTGTTCCAAGATTGAGGGCATGGGCCTTTGTGTGTGTGTGTGTGTGTGTGTGTGTGTGTGTGTGTGTGTGTGTGTGTGTGTGTGTTTGTTTGTGTGTGTGTGTGTGTGTGTGTGTGTGTGTGTGTGTGTGTGTGTGTGTGTGTGTGTGTGTTGCTAAACCTTTTTATTTTAATTGTAATCTATCTCAAGTACCAAATATTCCATACTATATGCATTGATTCTACACCATAACATGCTCTTAATTTTAGGCCAATCACCAACAAAGTACTGAATCTAGGTACTTACAAAGACAAGGTATACATACACATTAGGTATGCATTCCTTTCCTTTAAAATACAAATTTTATTACTAAATTAAAGGGAGGAAAATGTAGAAGATATTTTATGATTATATAGCACCTCAGTCTTGTACATTTAGAAAACTTAGAACTTGGTTATTCCTCTTTATTATTTACCTTTCCCACTTATACAAGTCTTGTATCTACTCTATCTTTGTTCCCCTTATCCTATATCTCTTAATATGAATAGTCTTATGCAGATGACCCAATTATTTTATCTTGTCCATAATGATTAAAATATACTTATCTTCCATTTCTATAAATTTTAAACATGTACTTATTTTCATTCTCTTTGGATAGTAATGTCTAAGACAAACACTAACATCAATGTTAGTCTCATGTTGCCCTAATAAAAATGTCCAATGACCTAAAGTCATACAATATACAAATGAAATGTATAATAATGCTCATCCTATGTTCTTTAATGTGAGTTATTACTCAAACTAGATAAATATAAATACAATATCAATCCTCAATCATTCCTTACCTAGCAACCTAGAAAAAGATAAAAGAGATAAGACAACATATCAAAATCACTCTATCAAGCATTCAATTATAAAAATCTACCCTATTTATATATCAATCATAGGTACAATACTTATATAGGTTTGAAGTACTAAAGGAGCATCCCAAGGTCTAATTTTCCAAGTTACAAGCTATATCACTATTGTACTTGCTTTCCACATATTTCATGCTTCACACACAAGCCAACATATAGGAGAGAACTACATGAGTTTGAGGCCCTCTTCTAGATTATTGGTTATGTACACAGTTCCCTATGATAGTGGGGTGTTTTGGCTTAGATCAACACTATGTGCCCACTAATCCAATTTCCCCCAAGGTCACAATGAAAGGTATAATAGTCCATGGCCTATATCTAAATGTACCAGAGTAAAGGTAAATTCAAACACATAATAATTCAAGTGGTTACATCATTTTCCAATAGGTATTCCATACAAGACACTTGCATTAAACCCAAATAATAGAATCAGCATAATTATCCTCAGTTGACATTAGTGTATAGCATGACAAAAGCACCATATCTAGAATCTAATGACTATTATATAATCTCCTTCCATACTAATTTTTACATGTTCTAAATCTAGAAAAACATTAGAATAAGAAAAAAATATAATTACACCATTTATTTGTAATTTCTATATCAATCATAGTTTTACTTTCTATATTTAGACTATTTCAACATTATAAATTCAATGTATACTTATATTTGAGTTTAGCATTTTATTAGGCTTATATAGATGTGACTATCACCCTTGTGCCATTTTATTTCTATATAGCTCTTTAATTCAAATCTAAGATTAATGATGAGATCACCGTAGATGAACATTTTAGGGTTATACAAAAACCAATTTTTTTAGATAAATGCAAATACGGGAGAAACTATGTATTGATTAAATACAATTATATCCTATGATAAAATAATATTGTAAAATACAAGGAAATAACCAAAAATATAGAATATATATTTATTCAAATAAAACCATTATATACAAACTTTACATACAAAAATTCTCCTTAAATAAACTAGGGATGTGTTATTATTTTATGTTATGTTATTTGTTCTTTATTCTTCTCTTTTCTCAACTATTATGTGTTTACTTTTATTGCTTTGTTATTCAATGAAATATTATTTTATTTTCCCTTCTATACTTCCCTATGTTCTATTTCAATTTTATTTGTTCAAATTGGTTTTTTTAATTTTCTTCTATCTCAAACTTCTATTCTATTTTGGATATTCTATTTTTCTATTTTTCTTTTCCCACTCATCTCTAGATAATTGTACATTTCAAAATTAAAAATGTTTCTTTTCATTTTTAGAATATTTTCACTTTCTTAATAGGCATTTAATAATTCTTAGGAGGAATAAAATATTTACATCCAATGAGGATTTTAGTATGTTAGATTTAGATAAATTTAAATAAAGAATGTCAAGATTATATTTTTATAGGAACTTCCTAGTGATGCCAATGGATGAAGATCATGGTATGAGTTAATGGTAGATGAATTTATGAAAAATAATGATCCTTAGTTTATTAGATTTATTGATGCTAGTAAATAGCTAAAATTTAATTTATTTCCATAGAAGTTAATGAACAATATTATCCATTTTGTAAGCATGGTTTAATCAACCACTAATTGCCACATTTTCAACATTGTGATGAATTTAATATGCCAAAGAGGTTATCATTGTTAAAGTATTTTTTCTCTCCTAAAAAATTTTCCCTCATTATTTTGACTTTTATATGTTTTTCAATCCATTCAATTCTTTAGATGATTTTAGATTAGTGTAAGAGTTTTAAAAAAATATGCCATAACATGCAACCTACATAATGCTCAAACATGTTAGAGTGGAACAAAGAAAGTAAATATTTGTCTAGTTTATAATGAATAGCATCACCTAAAATTAGTTATTCTTAATGGCACATATACATATATTAGTATGTTGAAGGAAAATAATGTTATAATTTTTTATGATTCATAAAAATTAAAAATTTGTTTTCCTAAGAAAATGTGTAACTGTAGATACTAAAACTAAATATTTATATATATAGCATCTTATTCTTGTAAAATTGAAAAATATCAATTAGGTATCTACCCTCTAGTTATATAATTTCATAATTCTTCTCACATTATCCATCTCACTAGGACTAAATACTTATCTCTTAGTCTGTTCCATATCATTATAATAGCCCAAGTCTCTTGTACTACACATGAAGCTTAAAACTTGATAAACATCATTCACTATTAGTTTTATATCCATACCTAGTTTTTAGCATTCTAAACATTACCAGCCAAAGTGAGACACTACCATTTATGGTAGTTTCCATACACTTATCAAATTTATAGTATCCAAAAGTCATTAAAATTATAAAATTATCAAAACCTATGGGTTATCCTAATTGTCTTATTAAACTCTACCATGAGATTTTTTTTAAAACATCAGTATAAATACAAATCTAATATTTCTCATTCATCATATATCAAATACTAATCAAACATCTAATAAAATTAAATAAATAAACTTCATAGCATGTTGTTTTTCCCTACTCATCCTTATTTCTATATCAAGCATAGGAACAATCATATCATAGTCTTGAAGTATTTAAAGAATAACCCATGAGTGATATTTTTCAAATTACAAGATAGATCACTGCATGCATATTTATATAGTATATTTCACCCTTGTGTACATTCTTTAACACACATATGGGAGAAATACATAATTTTGAGGCCCTCCTTGGAGTATTGGTTATGTAGGTAGTGTGTATTGATATTAGGGTCTTTGGATAAAATCAACACTTTATGCCAACTAACACATTTTTTAGCAAACTCATAACAAGGGTGAAGAAGGGTGAAGATTTAAGTTTTTATCAATCATCAAAGAGTTATAAATTTTATTCTAGATCTAAACATGTACTAAGAGAAAGGTGATAAAAAACCAAGAATGGAGAAGTTGGTCTCATCTATATCCAGTCATTATTCTATAATAGACACTTGCATCACAATCAAATAATAGCTTTGATGGTAGTCTTTAGATCTGATGATAGTGTTTGTAGCCACAAAATTGCAATTTATAGAATTTGACAACTGATATACAATATTGAACTTACATATTTTACACTTGATTCTAATTCATATCTACCTATGCATAATAGATCAACAAAGTACCATTTTTTATAAATTTTTATACTATTTTTCAATATTTGTACTTCACTATTTTTAGTAATATTAGTTGTATAAATTTGAAATATTGTTTATCTATATTTTCTATTAATGAGTTTGTTATAACTTAGTCTATCACCCTTGTGTTGGAACTATTGATGTATTTCTTATCCCTAGATCTACATATCTAAATTTGTGGTTAATATTTTTTTTTTAAAAAGAAGAAATTCAAATACTAAATTTTCCACTTCTCATATATTTATACATAATTAAGAAATCAAACAAAAAAATTTAAATTATACAAATATGTCACTATTTTAATAGTATAAAGTTAGACAAAAATGAAAGACTTATATTCAATCCAACACACACACACACACACACGTGGCATATAATTATAGGCATGGGTTTTTTTCTACACTGAATTTTTACGCATTTCATCTTCGTGCCCAATAACCATTTGTACCTTTAGAATTAGCTTCTACAAATATTAAATTATTGTAAATTTTCATGTAAATGAATATTATATATATCCATGTATGCACAAAGATATTGGATCTACTTGTCAACTATTTTTTATTCCTTAGAGATTAGTTGTAATTATAGTTTTCAATTAAAACTATTATATTTAAATAATAAATTAGATATTTGATTTCTATATTTTTTATAAGTATAATAAAAAAAAAAAAAAACTTATTTTTATTTAATTGGTTAAGTAATGATATTTTTTAAAATATTAAATTAGTTGATTGTAAATATAAGTTAAGAGAGTTTTGAAAATAAATATAGAATTTTTTTAATAAAAATATGATAATAAATATAAATTAAAGATAAAAGTATCTTTATTCAAAAATAAACTAACATACATATTTTAGATAAATATATGAAAAATATATCCAAAAATATTGTTCTTGATGCTTTAATATTATCTTAGATTTGGAACATAAGTGAAATAAATACCTCGAGAATAATGATATTTGTAAAGATATTTTACATAAATTTATCTAAGATATATATTTAATTTATAACTTAAATGAAATAAGTACCTCAATAATAATGATATTTCTAAAATTCTTTTACTTAAATTCATATAAAATACATATACTAGATAATAAATAATATTTAATTTATTCTTATATATTAAAATGTAACTATTTATCATAATTTTCCATTTTCCATTATAAAAAAGTTGGTTTAATATATAGAAAAAAACTCAAATGTAGCCCTTGAAATTTGATCATGACTTACCATCACCCTCATATTTTAAAGTTCATAATATTGGAACAAATGTAATAACCTTAAATGACACAAAGTTTTTGTCTCTTCCCTTGTGGGATCTTAAAGAATATTTTTTTAAATTACCAAATGTTACACCATTTCAATGGAAAAATATGTTATATAATGAGGGACACTGCTACCAATGGTAGTTTCTAGATCCTTATCTAGTTTTTAATATCCAAAAGTTATCTAAGTCATAAAATGATCAAAACATATGGGTCAACCTAATTGTCTTATTCATCCCTATTATAAAATATGCTAATAATAATTAGTATAAATACAAATCTAATCCTTCTCATTCATCATCTATAAAATATCAAAAAAACACCTACTAAAACTAAATTAATCAACTACAAAATCACTCAATTATACCCTAATCATCTTTATTCCTATATTAAGCATATGAATAATCATCTCACAGTTCTGAAACATTCAAAAAGTAGCCTATGAGTGATATTTATCAAATTGCAAGTTAGATCACTACATGCATCTTAATATAGTATATTTCAATTTTGTGTACATACTTCACCACACATTGGAGATAAATACATAATTTTGAGGCCCTCCTCAGAGTATTTTCTATGTAGATTGGAAAATCTTGACACAATGAGCTAACTAACACATATTTAAACAAATACATTCCAAAGGTGAAGAAGGGTGAAGATCTAGGGTTTGATTTGTAGACACATAAAACTATCCACAATTGGATCTCAATCAAATTTCAGATTAATTCATACCAAACATTAAAAATTAATCCTAGGAATTATTGAACATCCCAAATTTACTTATGCATCATTAATTAAAGCTCATAATCATGTTGAGACATTCCTAATTGGGGTATCCTACCATATGAAACAATAACCTCTCATGAATTCATCCTTAATCACCTTGTCACATTGAAACTATAAATTTAGCCTATGGACCTATTAAGTGGGGCACTTTCACACTTGATCAAATATTGAAAGAGATAAAAAGATAATCAAAATCAATTAACAAGAAAAATAATATTAAATGCCTATTTGAATTAACCATTTACAATTAATGAATACTTAAAAATGGAAATTCCAAAATTCAAAATATCAAATCATCTCATCATTGCCTTTATGAGTTATGAAGATATTTAAAAAAATCCTAAAATATCTATATTGAGAGACATACCTAGTAATTTCAAATCATAATTACATGAGAACTATTAACACAACTAGAGTTAGTTTTAACTCTCCTAGATTTAGTTTAAATCCATTCCATGCCTAAACTCAACCTTAACTCACCTTGGGTGAGAGTTAATTCCTAATGCTATAAATACAAGGTCATACCCCTTCATTTCTAAGATTGGATATTATAGAGTTGTTATGTAGAATTTGCTCCATAAGACTCATGCAAGTAGTTTTACCATGCCCAAATCTTAATCCAAACAACATCAAATCCAAGGTGCCAAAGAGAGAAGGAGAAAAACAAGTTTTGTTGTCAAATACTTCTTGATGCACAATCTAAAAAAGCCATTCAACAAGCCATTTAAAGCTCTAAGAAAGGTAAAAGACTTGTTTTTTTTATGTTTTTGTTGTGATTTGACTTAATCTTGTTACCTAAACTCCCCCAACTCTCTATGCTAGACGTGTTAGGATTTTAGTGTGTTCATTCCATTTATTTTATGAGACTAACATTATACTAACCTCCCCTCTACATATTCCTTGTTCACATGTTGGCATGCCCAATGGGACATAATGAAGCCTATATAATTGAGGAGATTCATATGGTATTTTTGGTTTTTATAATGGATGCTTAAAAATCTTCAAGTTTCATGTTTTTAATTTATTTTTACGTCTTTCTATTTTTATTAACTCATAGGTTATAGAGATCAATTCTATTTTATTTCAAAACTAACAGGGATTGACATCAATTTTTTAGATCCATATCATTTACCCAAATCAACCATGATATCTATGTGCAAAATAGAGCATGGTAGATACATAACTCACTCAAGTTTTTATTGATATTTATATCTTCATTCTGTGTTTAAGACACTACATATTATTTATTTAACCATTTTCTTGTAGGATCTAATTAGATATTTTTGTTTTGAGCTTATTTTGTTTACCATTTTTATATCAAAACAAACTTGTGTTTTTCTATGTTTTTGAAGAAAACATCGATGATCTGCCAGATCGACATCAATCTCTATGGATGAATATTGATCCCTATGTGGATGATAGAAAATAAAAAATCTGAGAGATAATTTTAAGATGTTGTTTTCTCACTTACTTTTGGGATTCTAAGTAGGAAACCCTCTAAAAAATTGTAGGACCTAAACTGAAAAAAGGAAAAGTTTGAGCATGATTAAAACCTACACACACTTTATTTGGTCATTAAAATGAGCGTAGTTATTTTCATCTCATAGTTGTTTTAAAAGTCTTTAAAAATATTAAAAACAAATGCCAAGGGGATAAAACTTAACTAAAAACTTCATTTTCATGATTAAAATGAACTCTCACATTATTTAAATACTCTTAAGATATTCATTTCAATGATTATTTGATTGAATTTATTTGTTTAAGCAAAATAAGTGGTGTGTGTATACTCTGCAACCATCTCCTTTAGGGAACTTAGGTGATTAAAAACACTCATTCTTTGCCTTAGTCACTTTGGTCTAAAAGTGTGTAAGGAAAGTCGTTAAAGCCCTTCCTAAATTTGTATGATTTAGGTGACCCAAAACTGATCCTAAAGTCCATGCACTTGTCTTTATTTTCATGTTTTTCAACTTGTGAGCAGGAGTTAATCACCTCCTCACAAGTTTTTTAGGGAAGTGTTGACCCAAGAATCCATATATTGGCATCATTTCAACCTCACTCCATATTCAAGTCTATAAATTAATGTAAAACTAGCAGGATTTTTATTTTGAGTGGTTAAAATAATGACTATTAGTTGTACTTGTCTTAAAATGTAGGGGTAACTTAGACATTGCACTATATTGAGAAAATGATGAATGTAGTGGTTATGAAAAAGATAAGACATTTGCAAAGTAATTTAGTTGATGTAGATCCAAATGACATGATTTTATCTCTCATATTAGCCACACTTGGGACCATCTTGAAATGAGAAAAAATTGATAGTTTAGAACAACCCCACTTGCTGAAGACATATTGTTGATGCAAGGCAAGTAGCCTGAAGTTCCATATCATGGTACAAACTCTTGAGAAAATAGGGGGCCTAAAAACCTTACTTTTTATGCATTTTTACTTTTTATATTAATAATTAAAATCCTCTTAAAGTGAGTATATTGATATAATTCAACAATATTATATAATCTTGTGAATTTTAGAATCTAAAATGTTACACTTAGGTGTTTGTGTCATTTTATCCTTTTTCTTACTTGGTTTTGAGTCAACTATTTGATTGTTGTACTGCATCAAAAATGAGTCTTATTTATACATCAATCCTTTATTTAAATATGAATTATTCCTTGCATTTGACATCAATTCCTTAGTCTTTTTATCAAACTTTTGTGTGTGTGCCATTTGATTGAAAAGGGTATCATTATGTTACCTAATTCATTCCAAGTGTTTGTGCCTTCAAATTTTTAAAAAAATATTTTGATCACATATATAAAGCATGATAACATCATTATGTTGCTCAATTTTTTTCAAAGACTTATTATCTTGTGTCCAAATTATAATTTTGAAATGACAACCACATGTGTCCTTTTGGATCTACACCTCATGCCATCATGTCATTCATTCTTGTCTAGATTGTTGTTTGTTTAAAGAAGCCTAATTTTTTAATGTTAAGTTATAAATTAACCTTGAAAATTTCAAATCCAAACACTAATTTATTTTTTCCTATGCCTTATGTAATTTTTTCATAGACATTGATCTTTCACTTTTGAGTTTTATAACCTAGGTTAATTCTTTATTTAATTTGAAAATTATTGTTTGTGCCTAGATTTAGGGAAGTAGACTATCTTATATATGTCTATTGTTTCATGTATTTTTCCAACTGACTAAGTTCATGTTTAAATTTGAATGCCTATATCATACTAAAGTGTTTCAAAAAAATAGATTAAATCTCTTACCCTTTTTTTTTAAAAAAGTATAGCTTTTGTGCCTTTTGTAAAAGACCTAGGAATGCCTATTTTGAGACTAGATTTTATGCCTTCTCTAAAATACCTGGAAGCTTTTGTTTTATTTAGTTTAGACTTGTTTAAAAAAAATTGTACGTATAGTTTGGCATTATAGTTTTATTTCATCCACACGATATTTTTGTGTAAGACATTTAACAGTAGGCTATTTTATACCAAGTTTTAACAAAGACCTTTTCGGAGATAGAGATCCATTTTTTGAGAAAGTTAGGCCAAGTTCAAACCATTTATCATGGCTTATTTTAGTGATACATATAAAAAACTTATAGAGGTTTTGAGGTGAATTGGATTCACAATGGTGGTGAATCAGTTTAGAAGGTGTATCGTTGCATAGGTAACTCATGTGATATCATGCAATGAATCACACAATCCCTACCAAGTTTATTTCAACCTCACACAAATGCCAAGGTAAGGTTGTTATTGGTGACGTGCAAGTCCATAGATGAATGCTAAAAAGTGGAAGATGAATGCCCAAGAAATGTAGGTGAATGTTGGCATTTTGTAGATGGATGATGACATACCATAGAGAAATGTTGGTATAATGTAGGTGAACATTGGAATGATGTAGATGAATCCTAATAAGTTGTATATAAACTTCATCATGATAGAGATTAAAGTAATGACCATACAGATGAATGTCTATGAAATGTAGGCAAGTGATGACATAGTATATATGAATGCTAGAATGATGCATATGCAGACCTGTATGGTGTAGATGTATGATGTAGATGAATATCGATATCATGTAAATGAACTCATTTGCAATGTAAATGGATGATGATATGACATATATGTTTACCAGTACCATACTAATAGATATGAATACTGACATGGTGTGGATGGACATTATCACTATGCCTATGTTCACCTATCTAATGTAGATGAATGATGGCACCATGCCAATGGACATCGAAACATCTACATTAAGTTAGTTCTCATCTACACCATACCACTTTCATCTACATGGTGTCATCACTCACTGACATTGTGTTAGTGTTTATCTATCCCATACCAATTTTTGGATGCATTGCATAGTCATCCATTAATAGGATATAGGTGAGTTCCAACATGTTGTAGATAAATACCAATATGGCGTGGATAGGAACCAATGTGATGTGGATGAGCACCCATATTTTGTAGGTAGGTGGAATCATGTTGACAAGCCTCTATGTGCATGTAAGATGTTGATTTGGACCACTCAACCATACCATGATGTCTTTGATAAGCACCCACATCATGTGGACATTTTTCCATACTGAGCTAAATGCCTATAAAAGTAACAAACGCACCTCATTTTGCACTTTTTACCATTTTTTTCTCTCCTTTCATGGTTAAATTTTTTTCACTTTTTTCCCTAACTTCTAAAACCCTATTTTCATCCATGGCTTCCATTTCTCAGACATCTTTCAATGTAGGTGCAAGTGAAAGCATAGATAGAACTAAAATCCCCAAACTCACTTTCTAAAATTTGACGTGCATTATCATCCAAAGGATTTTATTGAAAGAAGACACATACAATAATTGGGTGGATCCTTGCAAGTTCAATGAAATTATCTACATGTTATAGTATGATAAATATATTCATTTTCTAAATTTTCTCTTGTAACTCTTTGATACGACTTCCTCCACAATTCACATCACTTTGGGCTCTCACAATGTTTCATTTAGAATCCATATAGAGGATATCCTAAGACTGATAGGTCTACCTTACAACGATGGGGATCTGGTCACAATAAATGCCTTGCTAATCAATAATGACAAAAAGTATTTGAAATCCCATTACTTACTGTAGGTGGATGGTATGTATTGTAAAATTTATAATTGGTCATTTTTTACTAGTTTTACTTATGTTAGTTCTAACTTCTTGTTAATATTTTTAATAGATCCTCAATGCAAAGGTAAAAGAGGCTAAGAGTTGAATGTGTTAAAAGTCCTTTTATATTAGGAATGTTTAAATTTTTCCAAGAAAGAAATGTTTTGTAGGGTAGACCATCTGATATTCCATTTTGGGCTCTAGTCTATATTCTTCGTACTCTAGGCACTCAACCATTTGACTGGTGCACTTTTATTTCAAATAGAATTAAAAATGATTTGAACTTTTCTCTGCATGTTAAACATACTCAATTTTCCTATTGTAATTATATCATTGCATTTTACTATGAAGTGATTTTAGATTTGTAAGCATCATTTATTTCTTCTACTCTCAATCCCATAATGTTTATCAATACACTCTCCCTTGAAGCATAGGAGGTTAGTTAGAGTTGTTGTTTGAGACTGTTTAAAATTTATATGATATTTATTTCAAATAATTATATAAATATTGATCTAGTTAATTTTAAATAAAATATATATTTTTATTTTAGGAAAATAAAATGAAATAAGTTCTAGAAGAGACGTAGAAACCAATGGATGTCAACCTCCTGAGTCCACAATGAAAATAGACATGGAGGAGTATAATAAACTCCATAGGTACCCAAGCATTAATTAATAAGAAAGAAACAAATGCAGAGTTTGATTACACCTCCATCACATCCCTCCACTCATGTTATTGGTGTAGCTTCTTAAACTAGCTTTGCTTTGATTGAATACTCTTTTATCATTGTAATATTTTAATACTCTTTTATATATACAACAACGCCCATGCAATTTATATTTCAAACACCAGGGGGGGTCTGGTAGAGCTTTAAGAGTTCCCCAAAAATAGAAAAAAATCAATAATAATAATAATAATAAGAATAATAGTAATAATGACAACAAGGTGAACTAAATAAAACTAAGTGTTTTTTTACTAAATGCTAATTTGATATTATATTTTTTTAAATGGTTATTTTAGTTATTTTAATTCCCATTTACAGATCATACTTCTCAATGGAAAAAATTCCAACCTCCACCACCACCACCCCCCATGCCTTGTAAATACTATAATTGGGAAATGTTTATCTATCTCGACTCAAAGAGGTGGCATGGTTTAGGTCACAACGTCAAAGTTTCTAAATTTTTCACTTTTTAGTCTTCATAGTGCAACGTGGACCACAATTTTTTGTGAAATTGATCTAGATGAATAGTATTTGGGCATTAGCAGTGACACACCCATTATTTTTTTCAACTCACATGCTATGATATAGGTATCTCATCCCATAGAGCCTTTATAGTGACCTCATACACCCAATTCTCTACATAGTGGCACCAAAGGTAGTCTTATGTAGGAGATTCCCCAAATAGATGACCAATGTACTTTTTTACCTATTTCTAATTTATTGGTAGAGAATACTAAAGATTATACTAATGATTTTATTATTCAAAACCATGATGAATTGATAACTTTGGAGCATCAGATAAAATTATTAATTTAGGAAATGAATGACTATTTTGAAACCATAGTCAATGCAATCAATTGTATACAATAGTGGAGCGTCAACTAACAAAAAATGATGTTTTATTCAACCAAGCAGTTTCAAGAAGTATTGTGGTGAATAATAGTTTTAATGGTGATGTTATTTATATCATGTTAAATAGGCTTTAGAACATAAATGTAGAATCCCAATCATACTATAACAAATGGGAAAAAAATAAAAGCCTTGTGGATCTTACGAATGTACGAAAAGAAAAATATGTAGTAAGTTTCTTTATGGTTTTTTTAAATTTTATTTTATTTTAAAATATTTAACAAATTGAATTTTTTTTTTCATTTGTAGTCAAAATATACAAAATTGAAGAACCAAGTTGTTTTCCTTGACATGCATCTGAAAAATGTGCATAATAGTATTTCTACCACAATTTATTTCAAGGAAAAAATTGCTTTATTGAATTAAAAAATTTATACATTAAAGAAAATAATTCAAGAAAATGGCTTGGATCCTGATGTTTTGTTTAAAAATAAAGCTAAAGTGGACCCATCATTGATTTCAATAAGAGATTTTGTTGTATAAAAATGAGAAACTCTTGTAAATATCCATTTTTCAGAGAAAGATCTTCAAGAATCTAGTATCTTGAACCTCATAAACAACACGACCAATACCAATACTGTCCAACAATTAATGGAAGGACAAATTGATCCATAATGATTATGAGACTTTAGCATTGTTTTTTAATTTCTTCTATACTATTATTTTGTAATTTCTTCCATATTGTTGTTTTATAATTAATGAAACTAAGGTTTGAGCTCAAATCTTTGAGTTGTTTTATGCTTATATTTTATAATTACTAAAAATTTATGTTTTATAATATTTAAAATATGTTTTGTAATTATGGATTCCTTACTCATATTAGGATATTGTGTTATAATTTATTACAATTTTCAATTTATTTAATTATTAGTAAATTTGGTTTCAAAGATATTCAAATATTTTTTACCATTTCTTTTGATTTAACAATGTAAATTTAATATAAAAGGTCAAACAATCATAAAAAATATAATGTTGAATATGTACTATTTTTTTCAATTTGTAATGTAAATGATGTTAAATAATACTATTGTATAATGTTAAATATAGGATCATATAAATTAAGCATTTCATAAAAAACATAACTCAAATCGAATCAATTAAGCATTTCATAAATATTGTTCAATAGTTTTCATATACATATTACAATGTTACAAACTAACACTTACGTATTTAAAGCAACCCTTTGGTAACCTATGCTTCATCACTGACATTTGTGTGTCGTATTTCATTGGCATTTTTAGTTTCACTATCTTCTTTTGTAGTTGTATTTGTACACCTCTTCTTCCAATTACAATACTCTAGATTGAAATTGTTCTATCATATGGAAACATATCCACTTCATAAGAAAAAACATACAACCTTAAATAAGTCTCAAGATTTTTATCCAATCTATTTTAAAGCCTTTATTTGACAAAAGATAATGCATTGAATACCCTTTCATCTTTCATAGACCTCAAAATAATTATTTAGAACAATTCATATAATCAAAAATAATCATTGATTTCTTCTTGTACAACAGTTTTTTGATATAATTTCTTCCATATCCTTGTAATAGAAATTATTTATGTTGGTTCAATTAACAATTGATATTGTTCAACTATTATAATTCCAAAAAGCATTGACTATTTTTTTCAATAAATTCTTTTGGAAAATACCCTTAACTTCCTCTCCATTGATTTCCATATACTTACTAAAATGTTTGATGAGAGTACCCATGTATTTGATAAATAAATTACTTGTTATTTTTTCACCATCTACACTATTCCAAAATGTTGGATTCACCACTCTCATTGCTTTAATAAACTCATCCTTTTGAAAATAATCTCAAATTTTAGCAGATAAGATTTTTGAAATGTCTCTCAATTTCATTCATGAGTCACATATGGCATTATCATATAGAACCCTTATTATAGTTACTTATTTAGATTATGATCCAACTACATTATTTTATGTTTAAAGAGTGTAATGGTATCTCCTTTCCATTAACAAAAATACAAAGATGATCATGAATATTTAATTTCAAATAGTTTTAAGCATCCTTTATATTTTTTTAAGTTTTCCAACTCTCAAATATTTTTCCCTTAAAACTTTTATTCAAGTAGTATCGTATATCAAGAAATATAAAAACATGTTTCCTCAACTATATGAAGTCAACAATATACATTGATCTCTCTTGTGCATGTTTTATCAAACAATGCATTTCCTTCAACATGGGTAGAATACCACATAATGTTAGCAAAGTTTCAAAAAAATTCACGAAGTTCAATAGATACTTTTCCTTGTCAACCTCCATTTTATACTTAAACATAAAACTAGCCAATGATTGATATTCTTCAAATATTCTACATGCAGACTCAAACATTAAAATCCATTTAGTATCTACATCTTTTAATATTTTTTTTCCATTATTCACTCCAATGGAAATTTTATAAAACTCTAAAAACCTTTTTAGACAACATGAATTGTACATGTACAAATCATGGATAAGCTCCTCCACTTTTGTGATATTTTTTAATGTGCTTATAATTCTATAAGCAAGATTGATTTTATGTGTTATGCAATGGAATGAAGTCATATATGGGGAAAATGATGTTTATAGGCAAACACACAAACTTATTGTATTCCCATACATTAATGATGCACCATCTGCACCAACATACACCAACTTAGTACTTATATCATGACAACTCATCCCAGTAATATCTATCAAATTAGAAATAATTAATTTGCATAAGTTTTCAACATTACAATTTTCATTCATTTCATGTATAAATAAAATGTGATGTTTTCTTGAATGATTCTAAACTGTATATATATATTCATGCATACCCATGCTGTGTTATTAACTATTGTTACCTCATTAATGGATAGTTATATAAACCTTGCTAATTTTATTTTTTCTTTCAAATCCTCCTTTTCAATCGTTGTGAGGCATTTTGCCATCTCTTAAGCACTGGTATCTGAGCAATATGATTGTATAATTTTGTGCAATCCAATATGCTAAAATAAAATCTTGTAATCTAAAAAATCAAAGATTGGTCTTCATCTTTTTAAAATGTGATATAAAGGTGAAAATTGTATATATTTGGCAAGCAAATTAGAATGAAAAACCTTTTCGAATTGATCATTAATTATTCCTCCTTTCACAATGAGTTACCATTGATGTTTCTAATGATTACGATACTCTAGTACATAACATTTATTCATGCACTCTTTTTCATTTTTCCATCTCACTATTTTTTTGATATTTCCATCTTTGTCTTTTATCAACTCATATATTTTGCTACAATGTTTCTCAATTTGTATTATGTTTGTGTGTCAGTACTATTTTTTGGATTTATAGGTTCAATAAATGCATATTTAGATGCCCACTCATACTAAAATGACCTTTTAATTGTCCATGTATTTTTCTTCTTCTACATTTTGTTTTTGCCTTTTTCAATTGGAGATTGTTTTGGATGCATCCTAGTATCGTCTGAAGATTGTGTAGGGTGAGTAGATATCTTATTTGGTATTTTTAACTCATCATTGACACCACTAATTATTATGTCATATCTTTGTTTCCTTGAATTTAGTGGGATAGTGGGTATTTCTTTCTAATTGACTTGTTTCAAGGGAGGTATATATTCAAAAGTGTTATATAAGTCTGTAATACTTTTATCATTGAATTGTACATGAAAAAAATTTGTATGATGTTAATTTTTAATAAATTCCAATACTAAAGTAAAAAAAAATTAAATAAAATAATATTTATAATTTAGTACCTATGTTTGGCATTTAATTCCCAAATATGTTTACCAATTTAGGGATATCTTCGATACCTTTATCAATGGGTTATGCATGAAATATTATTTTAGACATTATCATTATTATTGAATCTTTAAAATAATAGTTAAATAATTAAAAAAAATGTATTCTATGAGTTAGTACCTTTGTTTGACATTTCAAATTCATATACATGTATGTCTTTCTATGGATACATTTCTTTAAAAGAGTTATCAGTGGGTTTTACATGTAAAAGGGTTCAAGACATTTTAATTATTATTTAACATTAACACAACCCAATAAATAAAAAGCACTAGTTAATTGAAAATTCAATACCTATGTTTGGCATCTGGTTAAAATAAGATAATAGGCTAGTTTGTTTTTTAAATTTCCTATAGGCCTTAACATTTTCAGCAAAAGCCATACAATCAAGCCTACGAAGCCATGGATGAAAGATGATTAACAACAAAATTAAGATGATTGACAATAAACAAAGATGCTTGACAAATGAATAAAGAATCATGACAATAATCTAACATGAGGGCATCCAATGGCAACCTGCAAGCACCCAATGACATCTTACGAGTAGGGGCACTCAATGGTAGCCTACTAATCCTTGACTATAACCTACTAGCATTTCATTACAGCTTGTTAGTGCCTGATAGTAGTTTATAAGTGATTTACTATAGCCTTCCAACATTAGACTGTAGACTACCGACATCTACCTATAACCTACCATCATTTTTTCGCTACCTAATATCATCCACTAGTAGCCTACCATCATCCACCCTTAGTCTACCATCAAGTACCCTCACTCATAGGCTACCATTGGGTGCTCCTAGGTTACCCTTAGATGTTTGAAGGGTGTAGTCAAGTTCCCATAGGTTGCCATCAGGGTCCTATAGTTTAAAGATACCATCAGGTGCCTATAGGCTATCATCAAATGCCCTCATATTTGATTGCCATGATAGCACTTAGAGAATAGTAAATCAAATTACATTTAAAAAATACTAAAAAATTATATTGTAAAAAAATCATTGCATACATTTCTATAAACTATTGATTCTTGAAGCTCTCCTAGGACCTAAAATACAAACCACCAAAAAAATCTTAAAGTCACCTAACAGTATGTGGTGAATACCTATATATTAGATTTTGAGGTGCCAGTGAATTACATTTATATGAATAAACTTGTATTCAAATTTAGATGACCCTATACTTGAAATTAACTTTGACCCTAAAAATTTAGGTGATCCCACTCTATTAGCCACTCCACAAAAAATTCCAAATGCCAAATTTGAAAAATGAAATATTTATAGATTAATGAAGATTCACCACTAAAAAACCTTTTCATTTATCCTTTGGACATTGATTTTAATATTTCATATAACTCTAGGCTTTTTTTGTGAAACATTCATCATTGATTTGGATTTGTCTCACTATACTCATAGAAGAGCCATGTACAATCTAAGATAAGATAATATGGTTACACAAGGTGACTTTATTTAAGACCCTTATGGTGATGATGTAATTTATGAGATGGATCCTTATCCTCCTTTCAACAATCAATCTTGAGAACAAATCCAAGATTCTTTACCCCACTATTTGTTAACATGCCTCCATACTCAAAGAAGGACAAAGAGCAAACCGCATAGTACCTAGCTAGTATACCATCGATTGTAGACAAAGTTCAATAATAGACATACTACATTATGATTCCATCAACATATGGCCCCTATTTTTTTTCTCGATACTTATTTTTAAACAAGGATGAATTTTTTATCATGGCCATAGAGGTAGGGGCCAAGTTTCTAGTAGATTTCCGCACAAAAAGTTTCCTAGTCTAGTAAGAGTGATTTCAACTCTGCCTTACAACCAAACCATTAAACATGCCTCTTCTAGAAATACTTAAGTGCTCATGTTGATGGCATATTAAAATCCCAATATGCTTATCATAGGAGAAGACCTCATGAAGGACCATTTTATATAAATGGAGATAGGATATCAGACTTATTTCAACTTATCATGTAATTTCAATAACATGGCCATGTCAAAGACACATATCATAGAGATAGATCCTTAACAAGTTCCTTTATTTAATGTCATAAGTTGTTCAAAATAGCATGGGGAAAGAAATACTACCTCCCAGCCACAATAGAAAACCACTAATACTCAACTAGATACTTCATCAAGCACATAATTACAAGGATTAGGTAGTCAAACACAAACTAGTTCATTACCTTAGAAAAATGTGACAAATTTTACTCCACCATAATAGGTGATTACTAACATTCCACCATGATAGGCACAACACAATATACCATGTAGCAGATATTGAACATTCTTCCACTTCAATAAGGGAAACCAATGTTCTACCTCATTAGGTAGTGACAAACATACCTCTCTAGTCACATACCAATGTGCCATTATAATAAAAAATGTTGTCTATTCAACAATGTATGTCCATTGGTCAATGAAAAATTTTAAACACTCTACAAGCATCTACTTCACAACAAGTGTTCAGGAAAAAAAGAGGTATCATTGTCCCAAAACTACTAATCATGCAACACTTGATTTTCATTCCAAATGTGCCACAAATTCAATAATATGGCCTTATTTTACTAAAAATTCCCCTTATTCATACAGGTTTGACTATTAGACAAAAAGTCCCTACTCAATTGTATTAGGCATAGTACTTCACCTTGACCTGTATCCTTTCATCTCAGCCATAATTCCCTCAAAATTAGGCCTATATATAGAGTCCAACTTAGAACATCATACCATAATACATTTATTTTTAATAATTTCACCTTAATACATGGATGCACATTCCTAGTTAGTTCCCTAACCAAACTACTATTACAAAAAAAACATGTCTCCATTATACCCTGATCAAGGTAATCCACCTTTAACTGCCCAACCTTTACCTCAAACCCATATTCCATCTAATTTCATGGCATAAGAACTATAGCAAATTAAGGATGCAATTAATGTCGTCCAAGCTGAGAAATAGATTAAGAAGTTCATGTTAGATGACATGTGTTCCTACCCATTTGACATGGAGTATATTCGACATGGAGTATCTATATATACTATTTTATCTAGGGTACAAAACACCAAAATATGACAAATATAATAGTAAAAGAGACCGTAAGGTCCATTTAACAAAGTTATTTATTTCTTGATATCTAATGGCTTATACTGACATATACCTCCTAATTTATTTTTCCTCATAGTCTAGTAGGACAAGATTTTGAAGGCTTCCTAAAATTATCAAAGAATGTAGTATCTGATTTTGATAACCTTTTAGATAAGTTTGTGTAGCATTTATCTCACAATATAGAACATGATAGTTCATTGATAGATCTCACTCAAGCCAATAAAAAATATGGTGAAAGTTTCTAAAGCTATTTATAGTGATGGAGGGCACTTGCTAGCCATTTCACTCTTTGCTTACCAAACAAAAAATTAGTCATTGTGTTCACTAGAAATTTGCATAGTGAGATATCTTACCATATAAAGGTGTAATGTGCACACATTTTTAGGTAAATCATTGGAAAAGGTTTGCTAATAGAAAAGGACATTATTAACAAAGGGATTATCAATCTTACCTTATCAAATAAAAATTAGAACCAAAACGAAAACCAATGAAATGGCCAAAATCATAACCAAAACCAAGTCCAAATGTAAGCATCAGCATGAACCCAAGCTATTAATTATAAAAAAGCAATTCAATTCAGTCACAACAAGAATATTATTGGAAATTTAGTAACTAAATCATGTCATATCTAAATGTTATAAACACCTTCTACTTAATTCTCATCATAAATGCAAATTAATCCTCACCATCAACTCATTCAGTAAGTACAAGCTTCATAACAACCTAGACCAATTGAATAAACATAACAACCTTTGCCTTTACAAACCCCTCTTCTACGGATAAATGTGCCTACTCATCAATTTTTTAGTGACCTTGGAGAACCCATTAAATCCATGTTTTAATATTTAGCTGTTGATAATCTGATTAGTTATCTAATACCAAAGCATTATCTTGAGGGCATTCCTTATCTAGACTAATATCGAGAGAATGAATTTTTTGAAGTTCATTAGGTTCATGGATATAATTTACATCATTGGGTATAAATCAAACATCTCATTGAAAATATGTTGGAAAATGTGAAAATAACATTAGATGATAGATCATCTAAATCCATTCAGAACCTGGATATTTATCAAAACCCTTTTCAACAACACAATAAAAATAACAACTAGTGGAAAAAATAACAAATGTCAAAACAATAAAAACAATAGTATCAAAAATTACAACAAAAATTCCATCAACAACAATAATAATGTCAACCAAATGGACAGAAATGAGGATAAATTGATGTCAATATCCTACGGACTTACCATGTAATTATACATGAATACAACAAAATTATATGTCATATTATGGGAGGTCACATTTCCAATAGCACCATCAATTCAATACCAAGTATTAACTTAACAGGACCATTACTACACAAATCTAACCAACCAATATATGTTAATGATCCTTCCTTGACCTGGGATCACATGCAGGTGTATCAACAAGTTTGGATTACTACTTTTAGATCTTATAATGATAATTCATCCTTTCCCTATGATCACCTCCAAGTGCATCAAAAATGGATACTTATCCTACTTGGTGCCCTTCCACCATCATTTGATATCAACAATGGTCCTGTATCTAATCCTGATTGTGAAATCACAACTCGACAGTCAAATATTACCATTCTTATTCCATCACCATCTACCACTGAACCCATCCAACCCACCATTGTGGATAGCAATAAACCATACACCATTTTGAAGGAAAATATGTTCAATATTATTTAATAACTTCAAAATATTTCCACACAAATATCCATTTTATATTTTTTTCATACATTTACCATCCACAAGAACATCCTGATAGAGTTCCTAGGCCAATCCCAAGTTCTAAATGACATAATCCCAAACAAATTCCAATCTTTGGTTGGACATCCAGCCCTAAGCCAACATCTATCCTTATACCAAAGTGATATGTTATCCCTTAGCCCTCTCCATAATAATATATTATACATTAAAGTTGTCATAATGTGGTACAAAGTGAAACATGTCCTCATAATAATGGATTGTGCCTGAATATTGTGTCTCTAAAGCTCATCAAGAAACTTGGATAAACAAAAACCAATCTCTATCTAGATAAAATCACTATCAAGGCCTATAATAATGAAGAGCAAGAATCATAAGGCACCATCAACTTGTTATTTATCATTGGGCCCTTGACCCATGATATGCTTTGCCATGTGTTAGACCTAGATTTATCATAAAATTTACTCTTGGATAGACCTTGGATATAATAAATTCATTTAATCCCTTCAAAATTTCACCAGTTTCTCAATTTCTCTCATTCTAATATGGAGGTCACCATTCATGGATATTTTTAGCCCTACAAACATTATAAACATTTAGAGGTTGTGTAAGAAATCTATAACTACTATTTTGGCTTAGATTTAGTTCCCAAAAAGGACAAAGGTAAAGAAATACTTATGGATTTACTAGAGGCCAATAACATATACCAATATATCCTTGAGTCATCTTCCCATATACCACCTCCTAAAATATCCAATCATTTTACCATCATAGCTAATGGCCCAAGAGAATATTTGACCCATGATACATTTTACATTACCAAGCTTCAACAAAAACCCAAGTCCTATAGAAGACCTAAAGTTAAGCCACTTTACATGGAATGGAAATGAAATGGAAATGAAAAACTCCATAATCTAATTCCTATCATTTTCACACCTATCATTGGCCAAAAAGAGGACCCACTTTCCAAAGATGAATCCTATTTATATAATGACAAACTAGTTGATTTTTACAAAAATTCCAAGTACCCCATTCCAAATAGGATCATGGAGAATTAATAATATGAAGGAGGAGGCCTAGGACCAAATCAAAAGGTTACTCTAGATCTATTTTCTATCACTTGGTACAAAATAACCTATGGTCTTGGATTTAAACCACTTGGGGTGAACCCATGTATTTTATCCATGTTTTAATGCCAATGACTAGTGAAAATGATGTCGATAGTGAAGCAGAGTCTGATTATATCCTTTAAAAATACATTTCTAATACCAATATGTTTGACACTCATGCCATTTTTACCTTTACCCCAATTATTCATAATAATCTACTTCCTCTAAATCACCCTCAACTTATAGCCTAGGACCAACAAGAATCCACAATGCCTATAGATGATTTTGAGAATGATAGCACTAGAATACCAACATAAGATAATGTTGACCACTCCATAGGGAATTTCTTGTCATAAAATTATACAATTTGGTCTTAAGAATGTTGGGGCCACATACCAAAAAGGCATGACCATCATATTTCATAATATGATGCATGAGATTGTTGAATACTATGTCGATGACATATTATGAAAATCCAAGACCATGATTGATCATCCCACTATACTACATAAATTATTTGAGAGGCTTCATGAATTCAAAGTCACACTCAATCCTAATAAGTGTATATTTGGATTTATTTCAAGAAAATTTCTAGGCTTCAATGTGTCCCTCCAAGGCATTGAAGTTGATCCTACCAAAGTACAAGCAATTACAGATATGCCACTACCTTCCAATTTGAATCAAATCTACAACTCATAGGGAAAGATCCAATCTATCACATGTTTCATTTCTCATTTAGTCATTATATTTCATCCATTTACACACCTACTAAATAAGGCTATCACATTTTACTGGGATGAAGAATGTCAGAGAGCCTTTCAACACTTAAAGGACTATCTTGCCAACCCACCTATTTTATTTCCACCTTTACCAAGAAATTCATTCCTACTTTACCTATCTACAATTTAGAATGTCATAGGGGAACTTTTATTTCAACATGATGACAATGTCAAAGAACATGTTGTATATTATCTAACTTGCATATTGATTATCTATGAACACAACTATACACCAAAAAGCATTTTTAGCTATGATCTTTACAACTTAAAAACTATGATATTACATGCTAAACTACAAGACCATATTTATTTTCAAATTAGTTCTACTCAAATACCTACTATCTAAAATAACTTTACAAGGTTGCATGGCTAAATGGATCATGTTTTTGAGCAAGTTTGAGATAGAATACTTCAACAATAAGACTAGCAAGGTAAAATTTCTCAAAGATAAACTTGTTGAAGTTCCCTTTATAGATATAGAGGCTCTAACATTTCAATTCCAAAATTGTTTCATTATGACCATCATCAAAACACCTCCTGATGAGTAGAACTAGAAGCTATATTTTGATGGATCATTCACAACACATGGATTGGGGGTAGGCCTATTATTTATTATAGCATAAGGGGATATAATCCAAATCATTTTTTTATCAACTTTCCTTGCATTAACAGTATGGCTAGATATGAAGCACTCATTACAGGGCTTTATCAGGTAGTACAATGGAATATTGATCATCTCAAGGTTTATGGTGATTCTTAGTTAATCATCAATCAGGTTATAGACCACTTTCAGATAAAGGATGATAAGTTGGTACCATATAAGGCCATGGTTGACATTATCAAACAACAAATTTCCAACATATAGTTTGAACACATTCCTAGGGATAGTAACATAATAGCAGATGTCATGGCCACTATTAGCTCTATGATTTATCACACAAATATAGCAAAAGAATATCAATTCCTTGTAGAGAATCTTCTAGCACCTACTCATGAGCCTTAAATCATTGTAATAATCTATGATATTATTAGTCCTAGTTTTATAAGATATTTAGACCTTTTTACCTACCTCCATAACCATATTATGCCACTAGACCTATCATGCAAACAACAAAAGGCCTTTACTCACAATGCTTCACAATATACCTTATTTAGACCAACCCTTTGCCACCACAGTTTTAATGGAACTATGTTTCATTATTTAGATTTGGTAGAATCAATATTAGTGTTATGTAAAGTTCATGAACTATTTTTTGGATCCCACAATAGTGAGGCCATCCTAATAAAAAATATCCTACCTACTAGGTATTATTGGCCAACTATGGATGCAGATGCATCTACATATATTAAAAGTGTGATAAATGTGAAAGGCATACCAACCTCATTCATGACTTAAACAAGACTCTAAAACCAATGCTTACTCTATGGCCATTTGTTATATGGTGCCTCCATCTCATTGAGAAGATTAATCCCACCTCATCTGATGATCATAAACACATCCTTACCACTACTGAGTATTTTACTAAGTGAGTTGAATCTATACCCCTCACTTACTTGAATAGAAAGCAAATTTCCAAGTTTATTATCAACCATATCATCCATTACTATGGTATCCCATCTAACATTATATCTAATAATGTTGGATTTTTTAAAAATAAGGATGTCAAAACACTTTGTGTCGAATATAAAATTACTCAACATTTTTCTATAACATATTACCCTCAAGGTAACAGCCAAGCGAAAGCATCTAACAAAACCATTGTCAACATCCTTAAGAATATTATCAATGATTTTATTCATGATTAGCACCTCCAAATATTTTTTAACCTCTGGGCATACTGCACTAATTACCATATCCTAACAATAACTACTCCATATTACTTAGTTTATGGAACTAAGGCCATTCTTCTCATTGAGGTTGAGTTACCTTCTTTGTAAATCTCATTAAAGCATATCCTAGATGATGATAATTATTGAGTAGCTCATCTATAATAGATATAGTTACTAGATGAAAAATGAATGTTTACTATCAACAAACTTCAATCATATTAGAATCAATTGTATGGCCACTATAACTAGAGAGTCAAACATAGAGAATTTGAGCTTGGGGATCTTGTTCTTAAAAAACACCAATAGAATACCATGACTGAGAAGAAGAATAAGGGAAAGTTAAAATACAATTGGATGGGCCCCTACATTATTATTTCCAATTATGGATTCAGAGCAGAAAGGCTCACTACACCATGTGGGGATGAACTTGATGGGATCGTGAACTTAATACACCTTAAATATTACTTCACTTGAGAGACCTGAAGTATTGCCTATGAGGCTCATTTTGTTATACCATATCAACATTATTATTTATACCATATACCATTCTACCATACTTTTCCTATTGACCAAAGTTGTTTCTACCTCCCTACCAAACCCTTGTGACCTTGGTTCCATTCTATTAGTTCTTCGAGCTCCTTCAGTAAGAAGATTCAGATCAAATTTTAGTAGTTGATTAAGTATTCTAAATAGAGGCCATATTTTGGAGTATCATGATAGTTGTTTTTTAGTTTCATCCTTCATTTCTTATTTCTTTCCATCTAGGTACCACTAATTATATTCACCTTTGGGCAAATCAGTGTCCCACCATTGTGCTATTAGTTATAACCACCTATGATAAAATTAGTATCATTAACTTGTTTTGTTGTTTTCTAATAATAATCACCTATGGGAAAATTAATAACAATACCTTTTATCATTACTTGAAGTACCACCTTGACATTCCTATGTTGTACTGTGTCATTTGCCAACTTTCCTTAATTTGAAAATTTGCTACTACCTAGTCTGATTTTTATATTATAAGGCAAAACTACAATGAGTTGAGGTCCTAATGGGACTATGTAGGCAATGTTCAATTTAGATTGAGGTTAGTTCAGTCACCCTTTGCCACACTCTCTCTATTTTATGAGAAATTTTCAAGTTTGAATATTCTAATGAGTTCAGATACTTTAGAAAATTCCAAAAATATTTGTAAAAGTTCATACAAAATCCTAAAATAATCATTCTTGGCCACTTATTTACCTTAAGGATTCTAGGACCCCTAACTAATTTTTAATAAACCACTTGTCATTTATTTTCACCATCCTTATTGGCCTAATGTTCCATGAACTCACCATTTTATGAGACTATCCCCTTATTCCTCGAGCACACAATCATGCTTCTCTTCTCATCATTTTCTTCTATCCCATATCCTAGGAAAAATACATTTGGCCTAAATTTTTTATTGGATCTTCAATCCATGGGACTATGTAGGCAATGTCCACTTGCTTAGTGCATCTAGATTTAGTTTTTCCACCCCCTTCTATTTCTTTTATCACTCCCCCCGCCCTCCCCATTTTGTTTGTTTGTTTTTTTGTCTCCTATAACCTAGGAACAATGTTTGTCATCTTTTTTATTCTTTGTTTGTGCTAACATTGTGATTAACCATTGTTTATGTTTATATTATTTTATTTTTCTTTTTCTTTCTTGGTATTTTGTCTTTTTATTTGGTTTTTGTTTGCCTATTTGTTTAATTTTTTTTGCCTTGACTTATATGTGTTCATTGGGTGATTCCTTGCACACTATACTTAAGTCCATCCATATTCATACGTCTACATTGGCATCATGGTTTTTATCATTGGTGCATTATTTTTATTGTTTATTTGATTACATGTTAGTCCTTATGCATATTTTGGCTAATTTCTCATTGTGTTTTATATTAGGATACATACCATCATGTGATATAGCAAACACTCAATTTACGAAATCTTACAATAAATGAGGCCATCATAATTCTCCTTGGTACCTAAAAAAATCCCAATCTACCCAAATCATTTCCCCATGTAGAGTAATTAAATCATAAAAGAATTATAATACTTTATAGTTAGGATGTGTTCATCTCCATACTAACAAGATTTCCCAAATTCATCTTTCTCCTCTATACTAGATTACTCTTACTCCATGGGTGTGGATTCAATTTGTAAGCCCCATTATCCAATTTACCATGATATTCTCATAATTCAATCAATAATTATAATCACCTCTAAGTGAAAAATTAGATCTCATCCTACTTGAAATGTCAATGATTATAACCACCTTTGGGCAAATCATGTTTATCATCCCACCCATAAAGCTAATGATTATAACCACCTTTGAGAAAATCAGTGTTAAAAATTATTTAGATGTATGGATTATAACCTCCTTTAGGCTAATACATATCATTCTTTTTTCTAACTAGGGCACATTTTCATTGTGATGATGCTTATAATCACCTTTGGGCGAACCATTATCTCTATCCACCCAACTGGGGCATGTTTTTATCTTGCCAATGATTATAACCGTATGTGGGTAAATCATTATTTTCCCTTTTGATGATTGTAATCACCTTTGGGAAAATCATTCTCTTATTATCCTTTTTAATGATTATAACCAACTTTGGGCAAATAATTATATTTTTATCCTACATATGTTGATTATTATAACCACCTATAGGCAAATCATACTATTCATCTACCCAACAGGGAGAGCTCATCATGCTAGTGATTATAACTGTCTATGGTTAAATCAATATTTTTTACCCTTTTAGTCCCATCATTTCTTTCTTTTGAGTGACCAATCACTAACCCTTTTTTCCATTCACTCTCTCAAGGGGGCATCCAGAGCTCATATATTATCATTTAAGTTGAAGGCATATAGGACCTTATCATTATTTGAGAAGACATTACTATGTCTATGGCTTGTAATGCCTTCTCAAAAATGGGTAAACTGTAGACACCTAATATTAGCCACAACTAGCTTCTAACTAAATTTTTGATTGATTTCTACCAACCATTATAAATTAAGCTTAGAAATCATTGAATGTTTCAAATTTCCTTGTGCATCATTTATCAAAGCTCAAACTTATGTTAAGACATCTCTAATTGGATTCTCTTACTGTATGCAATAATAACCTTTCATGGATTCATCACTAATCACCTTATGACATTGTAACTGTTAATTTGGCCTATGTACCTATTAAGTGGGGAACTAGCACACTTGATCAAATCTTGAAAGAGATAAAATGCTAATCAAAATCAATTAACAAGTTAAATAAGATTAAATGTCTAGTTAAATTATTCATTTGTGGTTAATGAATATCTAAAAATAAAAATTCTAAAATTAAAAATATCAAATCCTTTCATCATTGCCTTTATGAGTCGTCAAGCTCTTTAAAAATATCCTAAAATATATAATTTGAGAACCACATCTAGTAATTACAAATCATAATTACTTGACAACTATTAACTCAACTAGGGTTAGTTTTAACTCACATAGTTTTAATTTGAATCTATTCCAAGCCTAAACTCAAGCTTAACACATCTTGGATGAGATTTAATTCTTAAGGATATAAATATAATACCATAGACCTTCATTTCTAAGCTTAGATATGTAGAGTTATTATGCAATATTTGCTCCATAAAACTCATACACGTAGTGTTACCATGCCCAAATCTTACGCCAAGCAACATCAAAGCAAAGGTTCCAAGGAAATAAATAGCCAAGCAATCTTCATTGTCAAAGCCTTCATGATGCACAAGCTAAGCAAGTCATTTGAAGCTTTTCCTAGTGTCTAGGCTAGAGTTGTTAGGATTTTAGTATGTTCATTTCATTTATTTTATGAAATTAACACTATATTAACTTCCTTTATATGTATTCTTTGTTCATTATTTCAATAAGTGAAGATCGATAACTTGTATCCCAGATGTAAACATACTAGTAGAATGGTGACAAAAAACTCAAAATGGTGAAATTAGTCACACCAAATGCAATCATTATTCCATATTGAACACTTACATTACAGTTAGACACTAACATCTATTATAGTGTTTAAATCTGATGGTAGTGTCTACAACCACATAAGTAAAATTTATATAATTTGACAATTGATCAATAATATTGAATTTGTAATTGTCTCAGGTTGATGTTAGTGTCTAGAGTACCAAAAGCACAATATCTAGAATCTAATGATTGCTACAGAATCTCCTTCCATTTTTATTTTTGCATGTTCCAAATCCAAAAATGCATTATCATAATAAATAATCTAATTACATCACTTTTTTATAATTTATATATCTATAATAGTTGTACTTCATATATTTAGACTATTTCAACATAATACATTATATGTGTGTTTATATCTGAGTTTAGTATTTAATTGACCTTCTATAGATGTGATTATCACCCTTGTGTTATTTTATTTCTTTATACCCATTTAATTAAAATCTAGGATTAATGATAATATCATCTTAAATAAATATTTTAAGGTTTAAAAAAATCATTTTGTTTGATATAAATGCAAACACAAGAGTAGTTATGCATTGATTAAATACAACTATATGCTATTATAAAATATTATTGTAAAAATAAAAGAAAATACCCACAAATATAGAATATGTATTGATTCAAATAAAACCATTGTATACAAACTTTACATACAAAAATTCTCCTTAAAAAAAACTATTGATGTGTTTTTATTTTACGTTATGTTATGGTTCTCTATTCTTCTCTTTTCTCTGCTATTATGTGTCTATTTTTATTGCTTTATTTTCCATAGAAATATTGTTCTATTTTACTTTCTCTCCTTCCCTATGTTCTATTGTAATTTTATTTTTTCAAATTGTTATTGTAATTTTCCTCTATCTCAAACTTTTATTCTATTATGGATATTTTCTTCTTCTATTTCTCTTTTCCCACTCAAATCTAGGTAATTGTACATTTCAAAATTAAAAATGTTGTTTTCATTTTTCAGACTATTTTCCTCTTCTTAATAAGCATTTAATGTTTTTAGGAGGTATAAAATATTTAGATCCAATGAGGATTTTAGTATGTCAAAGTTAGATAGCTTTAAATAAAGAATGTCAAGATTATATTTTTACATAAATTTCCCAGTGATGCCAATGGATGCAGATCATGGTGTGAGTTAATCACAAATGAATTTATGAAAAATAATGATCTTGGGTTTGTCAGCTTTATTGACACTATTAATTTTTTTTAAGATTGAATTTCCTTCAATCAAAGTTAATGTACAATATTATCCATTTTGTAAGCATGGTTTAATCGACCACCAATTCTCACATTTTTTACATTATGATGAATTTAATATGCCAAAGAGGGTAGCATTATTAAAGAATTTGTGTTCTCCTAAAAATGTTTCCCTCCCTATTCTCACAATTTTAATATGTTTTTCACTCCATTCAAGTCTTTAAATGATTTAGATTAGTATAAGAGTTCAAAAAAATCTACCATAACATGCAACCTATATACTGCTCAAACTTGTTAGAGAGGAAAGAAGAAATTAAATATATTTTTTAGTTTATAATAAACAACATCATCTAAACTTAGTTATTCTTAATGGCCCATCTACATATCTAAGTTTTGTGAAGAAAAATAATGTTATAATTTTATATGATTTTAAACAATTTTTTTTTTAAAAAATTGCTAAGGAAATATGTAATTATAGATACTAAAATTAAATATTTGTAATATCTTAGACCTGTAAACTTGAAAGATATCAAACAGGGATCCACCCTTTAGTTTTAGATTTTTTTCTTCCAAAGAACTCACAATCATCAACTCACTATGCCTGAATACTTATCTCTTAGTTTGATCTATATCATTATAATGACCTAGGTCTCTTGTACTGCACATAAAGCTTAAATTTTGATAAACATAATTCACTATCAGTTTTAGATCTATACCTAGTTTTTAGCCTTCTAGACATTACCAACCAAAGTGAGACACTACTATTGATAGTAGTGTCCAGATCCTTATCAAATGTCTAGTAGCCAAAATTCATCCAAATTATAAAATGATCAAAACCTATGGGTCAACCTAATTGTCTTGTTGAACTCTACCATGAGATATTTTTAAAAAACATTGGTATAAATATAAGTCTAAGCCTCTTCATTCATCATCTAGAAAATACTAAGCAAACACCTACTAAAACTAAATCAGTAAAATACACAAGCACTCTATTCTTCCCTATTCATCCTTATTTATATATCAAGTATAGGAGCAGTAATATCATAGCCCTGAAGTATTCAAAGAGTAAACCATGAAAAATATTTGTGAAATTACAATCTAGCTTACTGCATGCATCTTCATATAGTATATTTCACCCTTATGTACACACTTTTCCACATATATGGGAGAATTACATAATTTAGAGGCCCTCCTTAGAGTACTAGTTATGTAGGTAGTGTCCATTGATAATGGTGTCTTTAGGTAAGATCAACATTGTGAGCCAACTAATACATTTTTTAGAAAACTCATACCAAGGGTGAAGAAGGGTGAAGAGTTAAGGTTTGATCAATCATCAAAGAGTTATAACTTGTATCTCAGATCTAAAGATACTAAGAGAAAGGTGAAAAAAAACCTAGAATGATGAAGTTAGTCACATTTAGATCCAATCATTATTTCATACTAAACACTTGTGTCATAATTAGACACTAAATTCAATGGTAGTGTTTAAATCTGATGGTAGTGTCTACAGCAACAAAAATACAATTTATAAAATTTGACAATTGATATAGAATATTGAACCTATATATTTTACACTTGATTCTAATCAAGATCTACCTGTGTATAATAAATCAACTAAATACCATTATTTCTAAATTTAAAATTAAACAATAACAAATGAAAGGCCATGAGATTCAAACCTTGGACATTTTTTGCAACAACAATGATGACAATTATGAGAGAAAACATGCCCATCCTCATAATGATAATGGGAGCAGTAGTTTTGATAGTGTCAATAGGAATAGGTAGCGTGATGTCACAAGAGTCAGGCATGGGCTGCACCGACCCCATCCTTAGCCTCTCGCCATGCCTATCCCACATGTTGGGACCAGCGAAGCCTTTTTGGCCAAGCATCAATTGTTGTATGGTTCTTGCTATAGTCATGCAACATGCATGTGCCAACTTTTCAATAGCAATGATTTCCTCTATCATCAATGCCACCTCTTTGCTGATGCCACTGATTTGTTTCAATCATGGTCACTGCCAATTATCATGTGGTACGGATCCATCAAGGTAAACCTAGCAAGGCATGGCATGTTGGATAATCATGCCCTAACACACAGATAATCATGGTTTTTTTTTACTTTACCTTAATCATGGTTTACTAGCTTATTGATAATCGTGTAATTCCAAGCCAAAATAGATGTCCTTCACCATTTGCTCACTGTTGGATCCAAGGTGGAAGGAGATAGTTTAAGCGGAGATGGTTTGAACAAGAGAAGAGGAGTCCGTGTTTAGTCAAACATCAAGGTAAATTGTGGAATGTTTTATCATTTTCACATAGTCATTTCATTCCGTCTGAGGGTTTTGAATGCCCTTGTTTAAGGTTACCCTTGCTTTTATATGGACTATCTTAACGCATAGTGGTCTACATGATTGTGAATTGTGTTTATGAACTTTGTTTATAACCAGAGTATATATTGAGTTTTGACATAGTTTGTAAGTTGTGCTTCCCATAAAAAACACATACCCAGTTCTCCTTTTCAAAGGAAATAGAGTTGTATTATTCAAACACAAAATATCATTTAATAGACGGTCATTTTAAAAGACAAAAATAGCAAACCTCAATGTTACCTTATTAAAACTCGCAGTGCATATGACCCTACATAAAAGATAATGTCACATATGACCCTGCATAAAACTAAATCCCTAACTTATTTAGGATATATTTGTTCATGTTTGTGATCACACAAGGGAAAGTGGTCATCGAATAAGCTAAACAAGGAAAGAAATCCTAGATATTTTTATAAATGTGAAAAAATGGAATCCATAATTCAATAACACAAACAAAATCCAAAACATAAGAAGCAAGAATAGGTATGAGGAAAAAAGGAAAATGCTTCAGATAAGCACATTCATAGTGTGTTCATAAGCCTCCTTTGCAAAAATTATTTAGATGAAAATGCAAAGAAAAGCAAGGAAGATTGTAATAAATCCTTGAAAAGGACATATGTCTTCAATTTTACCTATACCTACTATTTTTGGGGCCCTGTTTCTCCTTGATAGAGGCCTATTATACATAAGGTTAAGCTTGCCCAAGATTTTGTATTTGTTAATAAGTAATTTTTATACATAAAGACAAGCTCTTATATTCAGGGTCATATGCACTAGGATCCTCTGTAGACAGAGCTTGAGTCAATGTCCACTTTCCCTTTTGTGATGACAAATACAAAAAGGAGGGCATGAAATATATTACTACTCTACATAAGGTTAAGCTCCCCTAGGATTTTATCTTTATTAATAAGTTATTTTTATACATAAAGATAAGATCTTATATGCAAGGTCATATGCACTATGAATTTAGAGGAAGAGAGATATTCAATAGGGTACAACAGGGTGCATAGGAGCCTCTCTAGTATTTTCCAAGCTTTATTATCTTCACCTCTATTTTCAATTCATGTGTATTTATACTTGAAAGTGCCTAAATGTACTCTATTCTTTGTGATAGGGTCATCACGTATGTGTGCTTTTAATTACATTGAATGTGTTACTCTTATCATGTTTCATGTGTTTGCACAGACTTCCACAAAGTAATAGTGTGTGAATCCATGTTTTTTGTACTCCCATTGTAGGGTGTATAAGATCCTTTATAGTATTTTCAAGCTTTAATTTCTTCAGCTCTATTTTTAATTCTTGTGTGTTTATTCACAATTTCCTATGTATTTATGTTTGCCAATGCCAAAATATACTCTATTCTATGTGATGGGGTCATCATGTATGTGTGCTTTTAAGTACATTGAAAGTGTTATTATTATCATATTTGATGTGTTTGTGTAGACTTCCACAAAGTAAGAGTGTGTTAATCCATGTTTATGTTTGTAGTTCTCCCATTGTACTATGTAATGTATACTTATTATTGTTGACTTCTTCATTCATAATGTTCAACGAGCTTATTAAATATTGTCATCAACATCTTTCATAGAAGTTTCAACTGAAATTATTTCTTTTGCATACAATCTCCATGGACTTGATATTCAAAGCTTCAAAAATATTATTGCTAACCTTTGAAATTTACAACAGGCATGTTTTGGTTCTTTTAAATTTTTCAAAATGAAATGTATCCATTACATTTTCTCTATTGCATCTACCACATAAAAATATTTGTTTAGCTTGTCTATGAATCACCACATGAGGTGTTGTCATATTAAATAGATTGTTTCCAAATGAATTGGTATGTTAAATTTCTATAATGTGAAAAGACAATCTTTACTTTCGAGCATTACACTATCTAAAAAAAATGTAATCCCTTCTCATATGTACATTTCCTTGTTGGAGGCTCGTAATATATAATTTCAATATAGGGTGTCAATTTCATAAATAGTGGTTGGCCTAATTATTCCATGACTGCTATGTTACATTGCCAACTAGTCAGATTACCTTGGTTGTTGGCACACCATTGTACTCTCATGGTGAGCTTTACAATTATTTCTATAAGCATTTCATTGGTAACAGTTATTGTTGTAGATTATATTCTTGACTTGTTTGAATGCAAGTTGTTGTTTGTTGGTAACAAATACTATGAATGTTAAATGCTATAAATTTAAGATGGATGAGTGAGAATTAGATGATTGCCTCAAATAACTTTATGCTAAGACCAAACAAATAGTATGCATATTTAGCTACTATAATCGAACGTGAATTTGAGTTTTATTATTTTTTATGTTGATGTTAATCTATTGTGACATGCATTGTGTTAGGAGAAAAAATTCAGTCAAAAGTCCTCATTACGTGTAAGTGCTCTATTTAGATTTTCCCCTCGCCCTCTCCGAGATTGAATGAGGAAGTTATATGGAGGATCAAAAATTGGGGATTGTATTCCCTTTGTTAGAGATAGCCATCCCCTACCCATGAAAAACCAAGGGTGAAATCCTAGTGTGAGATGGAATCTTTACCAAATAAAGATGCAAACAAGGGGATAACATTGGTAATTTTATTTATGGTCCATGTATTTTCAATGCCTACTTTAATTTTCTTGATGCATATGTAAAATTCTCTATATTTGAAAACCATATATCAATCATTTGATTTGTTACATTTCCATTTTTTAATACTACAGGAGGAGGGGGTAGAGCAGACCAAAGGTGAAGAGGGTGTCCTTGAAGCCCCCAATGACTATTTCTTAATAGATGTATGGGAGCCTTTGGTTGCCCTTAATGTTTGATTTATCCTCATGTTAACTAATGTTTCTTTCTTCCCTCTTACAACAATCAAAATTAAAACACTTTTGACTAACACACCATGCATTTTTCTATGTTGTTTTTATTTTGTATTTTAGTTGGGAGGGGTGGAATGGATCCACGTGGATATGGCTAATAGTCACCTACATAATGACTCTATCCCTATAAATGTGCATATTTTTTGTACTCTTTTTCATTTTCCATGCTCAATAATTTCAAACAATGCATCCCTATTTTTATATCTTATATCTTTTTTTAATACTATAAGAGGAGGGGGTAGAGCAAACTAAAGGTAAAGAAGGTGTCCCTGAAGCATCTAATGACTATTTCTCAAGTGATGTATGGGAACCTTTATCATCCCTTAATGTTTTATGGCTCTTCATGTTAAATAATTTTTCTTTCTTCCCTCTTAGAAAAATCAATATTATAATTATCTTGACACACCATGTGTTTTTCTATGTTGTTTTTGTTTTGTGTTTTAGTTGGAAAGGGTGGAGCAGAGCCACGTGGATGTGGTTGATAGTCACCTGCATAATTAATTTGTCCCTAAAAATGTGCATATTTTTCAAGTCTCTCTTTCATTTGGCATGCTCTTAGCCTCGCGTTTGTTTTTCCATATATGTTTGGAGTTGGACCCACATGTATATATCCACCTATGTGGTAGGAGGAGGTAGAGTCATATGACCATGATGATAATGATGATGAGGATGTTGATGATGATGATGATGATGATGATGATGATGATGATGGTGATTATCTTCCAGGCACTTCACAATTTGAAATGGAGGAGGAACTAAATGTTGTAAGAACATTTGACTATCTTTGATGATGTTATCTTATGTTTATTGTTTTATGCTTTTAACATTATATTGTGTTTGATGATGTTATACTTTTTTTATTACTTTATGATATTAATCTCACATATCTTACTTGTTGAATGATAGTATGCAGGTGAGTATAGAATCAAGGATTAGGGTATTATGAGGTGGAATGTGCACCTTTGATTGTTAAGGCCATGCGAGACATTTAGAGCTAATGGTGGCCATCCATTTTGGTCACAAGATAGGTTTAACACTCATCATCATAAGATTCATGGTAAACAACCCATTCCAAGGAGGCTCCCTTAAAATTTTGGAAGTGGGAAATGTACACTTAAGGGAAGAGAAATCAACAAAAGGCAAACAGAAAGGAGGACAATAGACTAACTCTTGAAAATCAAAGCATCAGTAAGAGAGATAGGCTAGAAAGATCATAGATGGCTAAGGAGGTAGTGTCTGAATTATGTTATCTCAATGAGATAGCCTTGAATTCTATCAAATACAAGATGGTTGCATATGATTCAAGTGAAAACTTGGCACGAAGAAGGGAATCTTGCATTTAGCAAAGAGAATATCATCGACACATAGAAAATGAAAGAGAATAGGTGGAGCAATAGCAAGGTCCATGCAATAATGGAACTCAAGTTAAATGCATTATGTTCATTGATTTTCATGAAGTTAATGTTAATTTCAATTCATATTACTCAATATTAACATTGATATTTCTATAACAATCACCATTTCAATTATAGAGGGATGACCCTCAAGACCATTCTAGTGATGAGGATCACATTCCTTTGAGATAAATGTATTTATAGAATGGTAGATATGTTCTTTGAGGGAGTCATAAAAAATGAAAGTATGCATGATAGGTTGCCTCACAAATTGATATTGTACTTATTACAATGACTACATATTATATACACTCTTTTTTACTCCCCATACCTTTCTTTCAACCCTGACATTACATATTTTGATAGTGATGTGTATTATTATTGCATATAGTCTTAATGTATATTGTTATTGCATATAATATTTTGATGTATTATATTAGTGTTGTTGTTATTGTATATTCTTATTTACCAAAACTAACAAGTTTATTCTTCATTTTGGTGTCTTATTCTTGTATTTTATCAAGATTTATAAACTGTACATTTTGAAATGTAGGTGTTTAGGGTGACATGCATATGTGGGCATTCATGTGTTGACCACTTTCGCTTCTTTATCCATTTTCAGAGGCCTAAAGGCTACATCATGAACATTGATATTGCCTTATGGCTATTACCTTGGACACTATTATTTATATACAAACATTTTGGCATAATATGTATGACATATTTGATGTGTGGTAAAACATATTATTTGGATAGGAGATTTAAATACAAGTGTTTTATTTTTGGTTTGTGTTGGATACCTAGTTTTTTTTAATGTCAAACAATGGTTTGGTAGTTAATTTGTATTTACCGATGTATTGCACAATCATGCATGGTTGAATGATACAATGGTTTTCCCATGTACTCATCATATATTTTTTATGTGTATGGTATGTGTTATTTTTGACAGGTGATGTATCATCTTCACATGTATACCTTATTTTCCTTTCATTATTTCACATGTTGGTGATAAATTTCACATGTTTTCATGTCTCTATATCTATATAGAAGTAACCATGGTGGGGAGGAGTGCAATATAATATTTGTATGCATAGATTTTGTCCCTAACATTCCTTTGTCTCATATCATATGTTTATCTTTTCAGGAAATTGACACAACTATCGGTGACTATGGACTATGGTTCAAGGCATGGGAGGAGGGGAGAGAAGGAATAAGGCAACACTCCAATACATTATAATGACCATGCCACATGTAAGGATTTCATACTCTAATATAATGATTTTATTATTTTAATTTAAGTTAGAAAACTCTGTATGTAAGGTAATTATTCATAATTATAAAAAATTAGATCTTTTTAGCTTTTAAATATTCTCATGGACCCTCATTTATATCTAGTTTTTTTAGCTTTTCACTTCTGAAAATATTGAATGCTATCATTGAATTTAACATGTATCATATTTTTTATAGATGGAGTCTCAAATCTAAAAGAGAATGTGGCTACCCAATTTCCCAAGGACATGGAAGAACTTCTCACAAGGATGAGATCTCAAAATGAAATGGGTGTAGAAGAACATCTTGGTTTGCAACTATCACTAGTGGCTAAAAAAAACAATCACTCGAGAGGGAAAACTAGTTTTTGACTAAGCTTCTGGATGGTGCAAGGGAAAATGTTATCAAGTTGTAAACTACATTGGCTAACAAGACCAGAGAGGTTGAGAAATTACACTGTGCACTTCTCACATTGACATATGAGAAGATGGATGCTGAAATAAAGTTTGTCAATCTACAAGTTACCCATGCCTACATAAAATCACTCCATGATGCAAGGGTAGAGATTGTGCATTCCATGCAAATGAAGCACAAATGAATAGTTTCCATAAATGAGTAATAGCTATAGATTTTGAAGGTGGAGTTTGATATCTTGTTTTCACAAGACAATGGAAATTCTCCCAATAGACATGGTATTCCATACAAAAACAATGATAATTAATTGTGTGTAACAACTCATGTGTCCAATATTACATGATGTATGCTTATAAATTTAGATTGAAATCAATTGAAACACATGTTTATTCACATTTTAATCTACAAAATTGATGTTTATTTTCCACCACTTACATCTTCATCTTGTCTAAGGACTTTTGTGCAATTTTTGAAGGTGGTAAGATATGATAAGCATATCTAACTATTTAGGTATGGTAAGAGATTTATAAATGCTTATGATTCTATTTTTATGTTGATAGATATGTCATATAGTGAAAATCAAGTCTTAATGCAAATTTTTTGGTAAGGAAACTCTAAGTGGGAAAAAGGAAATCAAGATTCAGTTATGTGTCCTCTTCTAGGAGTTTGGAGTTAGTTATCAAGAGTAGATATTTATTCCATTAGAATGTGGGAGAGATAAATAATAGAGAGAAATCCATAGAAAAATTATTCCAAACTTATATTCCTTGTTATGATAAATGATTTTATGGTTGAGTATAAGTTTTTTATTAATGAAGAGTGAGACTAGTAATAGTTTCCAAATGTGCTTGAAGAATATATAGCTTGACAATACATTTTCAAGGTATTTGAAAGAACATATTTGACAATACAGGTTTAAATAATCAAGAAAGAAGTGGTATTGAAGACTATGTCCTTAGACCCCTTTTTGGGTGTAGTTTCTCTTTTTTCTCTTCTATTGGTGCTAGTCACCCTTTTCAAACTTGACTCATAACCATTGGAAAACCTCTTGGAGGTAGTTAAAATTGGTTGTTTATCATAAAAAAGATGAGGATATTTGAATGGAGTCAGTTATGCATGTAGATTTGAAGACAATATTCAAAGGAAGAAGGAATAAAAATACTCTATTCAAGGAGAGTGTGAGTAGACCCCCTGTTTTGTGTTTATTGATTGTATAGTAGACTGTGAATGATAAATGTGTTGATCAATGGAATTAGATGGAAATGTTACATGTTTTTGAAGGAGTATTGATGTATTCTTAGATTATAATTTATAGAATTGATAATCCATTAATTAATGTTGAAGGATAGCAATAAGTAGACCCCTATTTTAGGAGTCTTTTTATTTTTATGTAGTCTAATTGCATTCTTGGTGAATGAATGATCATTGGACCTACTTGGAATTGTGTTATTTTTCATATACCATTGCTTGGAATTATGTAACAAGCATATGAACAAAGGAAAGACTCAGTTTGCTTGTTAGGTTTCTTATCAAGTGTAACAAGTGTTATTTTGCATCTACCATTAGGTGAGTCAATTGATTAATCTTGTTAGGTTTATTAACGTTTAAATGAGGTTTGTACACAACATAACCATTTTCGTAGCATACAAACCTATAGATGGTCATAATTATTCACATTCAAGTCTATTTTGGTTTAGTTAATGTGCTTAATAGATTGGTTAGTGGCTACACACAATTGGAAAAGATAATCGAGGGCTATACAGACCCTACAAAGCAAGTTTGGAAGTTTGAAATGCTCTAAGACCATAACCAATTATACTAAATAGGAAACAGGGTCAAAAGGGCTAATAAGAATTGACTAAAAGACTAGTATGTTAGAGAAGGAGTTTCAATTTCAAATTTTTTTCAGGGAAGCTCTGCATCAAATATGTTAAAGAACCATAAACCACATTGTGAGCAATGAATTAGTGAAATTTTGCAAATAAATGTAATTAAGAACAAGGAAAAGTGTGAGATAAGTATCTTATTATTTGCATCAATATTGAAACATCAACATCAATAACTAACATCAACATTAAGAACAACAACTAACATCAACATTCAAGATCAACAATAACTATGTAATACATAAATATGTACTTTATTTACCATTAAATTAAATTTTTTATCAATATTCAATCATATTTTTATGAAAATGTTCTATTTACTTTTAGCACTTTAAATTTCATCCCTTAGATCATAGTCATCATCACTTTCATCCTCATCTAGAACATGCATGAAAAAAATAACAGTTCTGTTCTTGAAATACTCTGGCCCAGTTGTATGAGAGGAAATTTTATGGTGTGGAAGATTGTGTATCTCTTCCATAATGAAACATATGGCTGCATTGGAAAAATACTAGATGCTTGAAATAGGTTATCTTGAACACTATATAGTTTGAAACGTACTATGAAAGGTAGTTTTACACCAATAAAATATTTCATACTTGATCTGGATGCACATAGACAGTTGGATCATTAGACACCTTAATTGTTAATAAATTATCCAAGAAGGGCCTAAAATACATTGGAATAAAGCCATAAGTACCTCACGCATTAGGAAAAACAACATTGTCATGTGGCCATTCATATGACCACTATATGTAAAAATCATTATCTAGCTTGTCTATGAGTGTCATGTACTCATAGCTCGCTAAGGAAACATGGTAGGTAGGATAAATCATGTTGTATTGGAGGAGAAGATTGACCCAATTAAATCCACTAGGCTTCCTAAATTTTTTGTGGTTTCAATCCTCCTCCAATTGATGGCCTCATCCACCTCACATGATATTTCATGCAATGTTTATCATTGTATATTGAGCTGGTCCAGTATGTTTGATTTCTTCCATATAAATTTATGGAATTCCTCTCATATTTATACCACACTCCCCATGTATAAATAATACCACCTATTACACAATTACAAAAATTAATTATAAATAATTTCAAAAAATAAATCACAAACTGTAGTTAATGATTTTGCTTAAAAATTGAATAAAGAAAGTTTTGAAATCAAAACACTATCCAAATGTATTGAGTAACATAATATCACTAGTTTTAAATCAAAATAGGTCCTTCATATGAATTATAATAGGTTTAAGGATTCAGAGTAGGTTTAAGGATTCACATAATTGTTTTGGAAGCTAAAATGTGGTACTCTGTCTTATGCCCTGCTTTGTGTCTATCAACAGAGAAAGGGTTACTTGTGTCTTGGGGATATATTGTGAACCTATTGAAACCATAGTTGGTGAGTGAAGTGTTTGTTGTAATGGAACCAAGTGATTCTGAATAATTAATGCATGGGTAAGGTTTACCTCACTTGTAGATAAATTTACCAAACTTTAGAGCTTATTGATTTACCATAAAATGTCTTCTAAACAAGGTTTCCAACTATACAGTTAACATAGACCACTATGTGCAAACAAAAAAATAGGGTATAATATTTATTTTACTCACTTGGTTCATTTAAATTATCCTTCCATGGTTCAATAATTCTAAGGTGTATTTCTCCACCTCTCTTAACCACTATCCTATTGAAACAACACTTAGTTTAAGTCAAATCAATGCAATTGCTCAAAATCCTGTAGATGTCTCTTTCACTATGTAACTAGAGAGTCTATTTTTATCTTCTCACACTATATATAGGATGTTGAGCATACTCATTAAATGTAATGTGTCAATATAATATCTTTACTCATTTTTTAGACTTAGAGTCTTCTTTATGTTTCCATACTTCTTTATCTTTGTTGACACTTGTGCAAGGTGTTTGATCAAGAAAGCACATAATATTATAGGCTACTGTTTGAAACTACTTTTACCAACCTTCACTAACATAATCAGTGATAATATGTAATAGTTATTGCAAGATTAGTATGTGATATAAGCAAAGACACACATTGCATATGACTAATAAGAAACTTTTCTTCTTGAACTCTTACCTTCAATCTTGAAGACACAAAATTTTCCTACTCAAAGAAAAAAATAGAGTTTATACTAGATCATTTGAACTAAATCAAAATAGACTTGAATTTCCTCTAATTAATGATGTCAGTGATGAATAGATTCTTGCATTAATACATTTTATCTACTAAAGCCTTGCAACATTATGATATTCAAAAATACCCCTTTGCATCTATTCAACTCATAGTTGGTTGTCTAATGCACACACTCTATTTTTAATAGGTAGGATTTAACTATCATAAATTGCCATAATATAATATATTTTAAGAAACATGTAACAAATAAATTATTTATATTAGTTATTTTGAAGTGTCAATTAGAAATGCATGACCATTTGAGCATTTGAATTTTTTATGAACTACTGCTATGCATAAGTTTATGCTCTAAGTAGAATAACTTTACTTGATTCTTTCATATTTTATTTTCTTGGAAAAAATTGAGATCAAATAAAAAAAAATTATAACATTCTATTTTAATTCAAACATATTATAGGTGCAAACCCTAGAGGCAGAAAGGGATTTTTTGGAACTCTATATATTCTAGTATATGTGATGCTCCCTATGAGTTTCTTATATCACTTTGAATTATTAAAAAGAAGGGGAAACTTACCAAAATCCATGTTAATTTTTGTGATTTTTTGGAAATGACCTCATATTTCTAATACATGTATTCATTAATATTTTAATCATAGATTGGAATTATCAATGAACAATGTCAATTGGTAGATCCAGAAAGTCTTCAAAAATATTTGACAACTTTGAAATTTGCACATGTTGATGGTGTAATGGTGGATTGTTGGTGGGGTATAGTGGAGGGGGAGAGTCCACAAAAGTATAGTTGGTCTAGATATAGAGAAGTTTTTAATATTGTTTGCAAATTGAAGCTCAAGTTGCAGGTGAAAATTATTCTTTTCTCAAGATAAGCTCATTGTCTCTTCTTTCCTTTGATTAAAGTAATATTTTTTGGCATATATAATACAAAAGCTTTCTAAAATATTCTATTTTATGCCATTTTTGACAAATGGATGTGAGATATATGATGACATCATATGGACTTGTTTGTTAATGTTGCATATTGTAATTCATTGTTTTTAAAATGTTCAAATAGAACCTAAGCTTGGCAATCATCTTGCAATTCTGACAGAAGATTGTTTCTTGCAAGTTGATCATCTTATATTCACCATAGATGACCTATTCCATTCATGAGAGACAAAAATAAAAATATACATGAATTCTCATAGTGTGTTTTGTCTGTAAGGCATATACTCTTTATGAATTTAAATACATTAGCTATTTATATCCCCAGTGCCTCTATATTATGCAACATTTTATGAGGCTCAAATTCTTTTTATGTTAGTTATGTTTATACTTCCTTATGTTTATGATAGTTATTAAAAATTGAAAAATAACTCTTGTAGAAATCTACAAGTAAAGTATGAAGACTTGAAAATGATTGGTTGGACATATGTTAGTTTCCTTTCTCATACAAGGGCCAACACAATACCTGATGGGCTACGGAAAGGTAAAGTGCAAGGCTGAAAGCCCTATTAGCTAAGTAGGGGATAAAAGTATTAGAAAGTAAATATGAAGGCCTAAAACTGACTAAGCTTATTAGGGGAAAAACATAGTAAGTAATAGAATATCATATGCGAAACTAAGGCATGCATAGGTGACAAAAGAAAGTATTAAAGAATATTAAAATGCCAATAATGCCACACATGGTTAGAAGAGGATCTTTTGGGTTTGTAATAAAATATTTATACCCTTGAGTGTTGGACTAATGAAGTGATACATTATAAAATTGCATCCTCAAATATGTAGAGTAAAAAATTATATGCATACACAAACCATCTACATGAAGATCACACACAAAACACATAGTTTTAGTATAGACCTAAAAAAACATAGAAAGATAGACTAGTACATTAAGGATTTATGATCAATGGTTGATTGAAGGATAATTAAATTTATCACTATGTCTAACTATGTTCATCCTTAGTGAGCATCTCATGGATAGCCTGAGGTCATTTAGGAAAATTGAATTGGTATGGTTTGTGGTACCTTCGAAGATGATGGGAAAACTCTAGTTTTGGGGGTGAGATTAGGTATGATGGGGCCCTTATCACTTAGTGGAAAAGGAAAAGTAATGATATCTATGTGATTAGGCTCCCCAATGGAGAAGCCCCACCATAGTATAGAGAGGCCACTTGGATTGTATTTATGAAATATGTATGTGCCCCCTAAAATATGCGCAATGACTAATAAGAAAAATTTCTTCTTGAACTCTTACCTTCAATCTTGGAGACATGGAATTTGCCTACTCAAGGAACAAAATAGAGTTTATACTAGATCACTTTAATCTCTAATTTCAATATGGTGAGTGGTTGTTTATGTGATTTTTTATATTGTTTGTTATCAACTATAATCTATAGTTAGAGTCAGTAACAAGAGTTGTATTATAATAAGATTACCCTTGAGATGATAGGTAGGTCTATCAAATAGTGAATGAAAGCATACAGTTTGAGAAAGTACCTATTTGATCTTTTCCTCATTTATTTATATGGTGAATGTAGAGATAGAGTGAATATGAAGTGTTAAATACAATTTTTTGTGATGTTGAGTAGGTCAAATGTGGTAAGTTTTTATGTGCTCATAGTTATTTTTTGTTAATAGCGTATAGACCAGAATCCCTAAATGAGTATATTGTATTCTTTATCTTGGAACTTATTTTAGATTCCAAAGTGATTAATAAAGTATTGAGATAGTCTTGTTACATGGGAACACACTTGATATATATTATAAAGATTTTTGGAAATATTGAAACTATCAAAACCCCTCAACCCCTATTTACCTTGTTTTATGCCATTAGAGCACAATCAAGAATGACTGAGTTTTCTTGTTGGAGATTGATCTGATTCCCAATTCAACTGGTCATTTGTTCTTTAATTGATTTTATATTATAAAATTAATTTATTTATCAATAAATAAACTTTTTCATTAGGATGATTTTTCTAATTCCATTGTACCTATATCTTTACACTTTAGAGACTTCTTGATGGATTTATACCTCCTCAAATCACATCTAGTCATACATTGTCTCATTCAACCCCTTGGATTTATACCTTCTTGATGGATCTAGTTACACTTTTAGGCTCCCTCTATTCCTAATGAGGTGTTTGAAAAGTCTCAATTCTTGAATCCACTTCTAAATAGAAGTTGCTTTGTTAAAATCTTGCAAACTAGGCTTAATTAGGCTTATTTCATAACCACCACTATCAAAACTGTACTTATCCATACTATATAATATTGGAACCTTTTTCATTAGTTATAGTAATTCAAATTATACTATACTACAAATTTTTATCCTGTTTGGACATTAAATATCATTATATAAAGAAACCCTAATCCTAGGATTTACATCCTTCTACACATGTTGAGAGCCTTCTAAAACCCTTATCTTAAGTTGTACAACAAATAAAAGGTTCAAACAAAGTTCAAAAGTTTTTTTTTCAGGTTTCACACCTTATAACCTCATTCTAGACCATCGTTTACCCTTTTCACTTGAGAACGTCCATTGACTGTGCAAGAAAACATAACTGCTACAGGGTTATGACTAGTTTAAATACTCAATGGGTCATTACCATGCCAAGGAAATATCAACTAATCTTCAATATGTTATTATCAACCTTACCATATCCACTAAATTATTCAAAATTCATTATCATTACACTTTCCCTTACTATACTGAGTTTCTCAGTCTAACTAATGTCTGTATACAACAAGACAGGGGTTTATAAAATAGTTATTTTTCAACTACATTGCCACTCATTGGAACTAGTCCATTCTTACCATCAACTCATCCAACACAAGTTCACTATTCATAAACATACTCTCTTGGATATATCATTTCTCTTTATGCATGGATAATATAAGCAAAACAATGCCAAAACATGCAGGGGCCTGAGTACTCAAACAGGGTATACACATGCACCCTTGCAAACCTAATCTTGTCTCTCCTTACATTTATGAAAAGACCTTATTATTCCTTCTATTCATGATAAAAATATTTTTAAATCATGCTATTTTCTTTGAAAAAATGTTTAATTCTTTTTCATCCCTCTAAAATAAGGGTGTCTTGAGTGTGATTGGGGTCTGGGTGAGCAAAAAAGACTTGCTTCTCTTATCAGGGTTTGTCCCCTCCATTTAACATTATAAACATAGCTTAAAATCTATAGACATGGATTGAAAAAATTGGAAGTATACACATGAAATGCAAATTATTTAAAAAATATATAAATAAAATTTGGGATCATGGAATGTTATGATTATAATATTTATACAATATAATGTTATTGATGAGACATTAAAAAATTTAATGTAATATGTTCTTGTGAATTATGAGAAATGCAAGATATGCACAAAATGTGCTTCCAAAAAAGGTTTTCAAGAACTTTCAAAAATTATTTGGAAGATGTAAACTTAACATTAAAAACACTAAATTTATACAAGCATGCCAATAAATCATAACATAAAATCCTCATTCATCTGTTAGTCATAATTTTATGTTGATTATAGAAGGATCCTCTAATAAATGTAAAATAAATTGGTGAATGTTTTTAAAGAGTTTTATTTCATGAAACAAAACTTATTGCTCTCAAATTTTATTAGTTAAAAACATAACTCTCATCACCCATTGGACTTTATTTCCATGAGTACATATTTGTGTCATTTTTATTTTGTTTGGTATGCTCAACATATTTTTTTTTGGTAAAGTTTGTTAAAATAAAAAATGGTGATGTTATATTTCAATATATTATATATTATACAAATAATAATAATGATACATAAAGGTTATATATCAGAGCATCTAGTTAGAATTTATGGCTTAAACTCTTCACTAGAGGAAAATAATTACAAAGAAGGCTGAACAACACATGACAATTAAAAAAATCACATCACATAATTTAAGCATAAGCTACAACACCTAAAGAAGGAGGTAAAGGATCATCACTTGGTGGTAGAGTCACGCAAGTAGAAGGCTCTTCTAAGCATGAACAATGTATTAAATCTACTAATGAATGAAATGAACCTCAAAACTATTTCATTCTTCATTTTCAAAACTTTAGTAACATCGTTTGTTAATATAATATTTATAAATTTGATGTATGTTTAAAACAATGGCTAGCTTTACCATATTCCTCAGGGTAGGGTTCAAATATCATTCAAAAAATCCCATAAGAGACAGTACATTTATTCAATATGTTACAATGTGTGGGTAGTCAAAAATAACTATTCACCTTTAAAAAATAGGTATTTATATTTTGTTACATGTATTTATTGTTACATGCATCTATTGTTGTTGGGTTGTCACTAAAACCTACAAAGGCTGAAATTAGGATGCATGCTCTCTATTATGTCCACCCCTATCTCGTTTTGTTTCCATGTTAAGATCATCATCCTAGACTTGTCATTTTTAATTGTTATGATGTGGGGTTAGAAAATGCATCATTTTCTATGATATGCTCTGATATCTATATCTATTCATATTTTATATGAAGTCTCTCTATCTACGAGTGGAAGTTTCATGCCCATCCTTTAGTTTTTATAATGGATGAGACATTGGGTGTTGTTCATTTGACATTGCCCTACTCTACACCTTTTTATAAACCTCTACCATGCAATTTTTAAAGAATGCTATAGTTTCTACACTTCTATCTACTACATAACATCTATCAAATATGTCTCATGTTCCACATATCAGGGCCTCAACATCATCAACTTTGGTAGTATAGGAGATATATTCATAAAGTGAAATGTATCCAGTCATAAATGCTAAAAAATATGACAAACATATGACTACAACTAGTTACGAGACCTAAAATATTAACTCCCTTCAATTGGTCTTCAGTGTCATCCATCAGATTTGATGCAACACCTTCTAGTTCACGGTTTGATCCTTGCATATCCATATCTAATACACCATGCATTCTAGTGTGAAAATCTCCAACATCCATGCCTTATCCCTTATTTTTAATTTGAACTCCATTGTCCTTGACCTAGGTAATGAAAACATATTACACAAACTATAATTAATTCATAATTGTTAATGCATACAGTATGTAGGGGAAAGAAAACTTACATGGTACTCAACATCAATGTTGTTGATGATCTCATTAACACCATGCATTATGGGTGCATCCTTTACAACTATCTGAGTTGTCATCTTTCTCATCAGGTCCACTTTGAGAACATGCTTGAAAGTATATCCTTGGATTGAAAGCGAGCAATTACACATTGACATAGAAGGTGTTACATTGAAAATGTGATAATGCAACATCTCCTCTTCCATACTTTGTACACATGTCATATGAGGGTTGTTATTGTTGAAGATAAGATGAGAATCTAGGATGTTCAAAGCCTGTACCCATGAAATATTTTCATGTTTTTCTGTTTTGAAGTTCCTATGGAAGCTAGTGTTCTTGCATAGATGTAGCCACCAATAATGTATGTAAATCGATGTTGTTAGTTGGTGAACCAACCAATCCACCTTGTGATGTATATAAGTCCTTACTATACTTAGGAAATGACATTTCAAATGAGAATGGTAAGATTCTATAGATGCATTGGTGTCTTGCCCAACACATGAAAGTGTTCGACAACATCACAACCACATTCAAACCTTGTAAGCCTAGTGTTTTTCCCAACATTTGACAAAGGTAGGCCGAAAGGAGTGATATCTTTCTATAAAATTTTTGGACTCCTTTGTAGCCATGTCTTCATCATCGCAACTATGGATTATGAACCCCAAGTCTTAAAATATCACACATCTAACATCATCATCTTTCACCTTTGTTATCAAATTCTTCAACCACATGTGATGAACATGCCATAAGTATAAGTAGACCTCAAATTCAAATCTCTCCCTGAATAACATGATATTTTTACATATGTAAATGGAATAAGGTGGGGATGGTGTCTATGAACATATAAATATGAAGTCCATGATGCATGTATGAATAATTAAAATACACCTAATAGATTTTGTCTCTACATCGGCATTGTCAATCATGAAGGCACTAATTATCCATTAATGTCTTTAAAATACACTCCTTGGATAAGAATTTGCATTTGTTGTCTTATCGATAGTACATGATAGAGGCAGAATGACCCATGTAATGGGCATACCTTCATGTTTGGAATCAAACACCAACAATGTGTACAATTGGAATTATAAAAAAACATGATAAAAATAATGGAATAATTACTATTATTATAAATATCAAAATAATAAATATTATCAACTACTCTTACAAACATTGGCACAATACCTTCACTGCATTCATCCCAAATGTTGCATCCATTACCAATAAGCTACGCTTCCCAAATCTCAAAAACCATTCCATCTGTTATGGGATTTGGATGCCCAAGATGAAGGGGATTTCCCCATCCCCATCAAGATCTCCCCCATTGTATCCCTGATAGAAAAACCACTTGTCAGGATTGGCCAATGCCCACTCCCAAACACTTGTTGCATCATCAGCATTGTACACATATTTTACCTCTTTGATCAATCACTCTTTATTGTATATATCATCTTTACTCAGCAAATCATCCCACTCTATTTCACCACTAAATAATACAATTTTCTCATGCACCATTTCTCAGTGTTTAAGGTGTATAACATCAATAAACATTCCTAACAATAGTATCCTATGAACCCATTCATTGAGTTGGGGGTTGATGTGAGGAGTAAAAAAATATTTCTTGCCCTTGAACTGTTCATATTATTGGTTGTGGTAATAGTTATGCTCATTATCCATGTGTTCTACTTGATTGTATGTGAGAAGCACATGATTGGGTCTACAAACCATGCATCATGTGATAAAATGACAATTATAACCACACCTTATATACATTTGACCTGACTGGCTACCCTTTCTTGACTTGGGCACTAAAGACTTGTCTTTGGACATGGCATCAATTTCTCAAAAGTTGCCAGGGCCATATGAGCACTGGTACCTACATGATTGTGGTGAAAAAAAAATAGTCATGCAAGATGAAAATAAAATGTAAATGAGTAGAACATAATAGCATATGAACAAACGCCATCTTGAAATGTATAGTGTGCAATGATTCACATGACATATTCAGAGACTATGGTGATCTAGATATCCTTTTCAGTAAAATCTGAATATCTCTTGCAATGTGAAACATGTAAATTTGTAAGGAACAACACCTTTCTCAATTCTCCTTTGATGAAGTCATCAACCTTTTCCTACTCAACCCACACAACCCACAAGTCTTCCTCATTGATGCCAAGAAAATTAGCCCCTTGATACAACTACAATCAAATAGACCCTCGCATGGCTTTTGTAGTTCAAGGTGCATTATTTCTTCCCATATTTTTACCATCTATTGCATCCTACAAGGAGAAAATTTCATTGAATGAATTCGAAATGGAATTTTCATATTTTGAGTGAATGTAAGTTCCCATGTATTACAGAGAATTCTTTTTTGAAATCAATATAAAATCCTTCATAAAACATATGAAAATAAATGCATCAAAATGTATAAATGAACAAAATAGTGTAGGCACAAGGTAGTTGCATTTATAAATGATCTTAAGTGGAATGCACTAACTGTGTGCATGTGGGCCAAGATGAGGAATGTGATCTTACTATGAAGCCCATAGCTTCATGAAAGGGTTAAAAAAATAAAAATTACTAGGAAGCCCATAAAATGGAGACAAGGGTTTGAGAATAGGGAATTTGTTATGAAGCCCATCGAATCAGGAGAGGGTAAAAAAAAGACAAATTGTTAAGAAGCCTGTGTGATATTCTCATTGTCCATCAACTAATCATTTGATGTATTCAATTAGAGGCATGGACATACTGGTAATTTATGAGTAGTGCATGAAAAGAAATGCTAGTAGGCGAGACAAGAAAAATTCATATGATATGTGTGCATTACAATTTATATGAGCCTATATATGATGTAATTTATCCCATTCAATTGTAATGGTAGGTTTCCTTATCACCCATAGTAAGGTTAGGGCATAAACCATATTGAGTTATTAGAGCTTTAGTATAGCAAAATAGGCCACTAATTTTCTTTAAATAATTTCCTCATAGACCACCACTACCATACTTCCCATGTATCAGACCACTTTTTTTGGCCACTAAATTTAAGGAGGCCCATGAGAAAAGAGAACATAATTATGAAACTAAATGAGAGCTTCTTCTTCATTACATGTATAAAATTATACAAAAAGTTGTCATGATCTAAAAGATTCTTCTTCATTACATGTACAAAATTATACCACTATCCAATGTCAATTATTTACAACTAATCTGAGTAGTACCCATCATGATCATGGACATTTTTATCATCCTCAAATTCTTCTTATGGTGTTGGAAAATGACTTCTTCACCATATTGCTTCTTGGTATGTAAGTTCATCCAGCACGTGTTTGGGATCTAATTCAAGATTTGAATTTGAAGAATTCCATAATTGCACACAATTATCATGAAGATTATCCCATGATGAAAGTTGAAATCTAATTACAAGGTGATATATATGGAATAATGTCTCTGGTAAGAATGTTGCATAACTAGTTCTGTCAAAGTACATGTCAAACCAATTTTTCATCATGGGATTCAATGATATTTCATGTTTTAGAATAATTAATTATGATAAGATATTAGACTTACAAATTGAATCTAATGTTTCCATTTGTTGATGTGACCAATTTCCTTTTAACAACTCCAAAGTAAAAGCATTATTAGTATTGTACCAAATCTTGACAACGTGATTTGCATGCGTAGCCCAAGAAGGTGGTGGTCAACTAAAAATTTCATTCAATTCCTCTACAACTTGATCTAAGTCTCTTCTTGTTACATCTTTGAGTTGGATTAGTGAATTCCATAATTGATTGGAATGCCAACTAGAGAGGGGTTGTGAAAATAGCTACATACTACAAACAAACACACAAACTATGTTTCTCCTCACATGCTCAATATTTCAATTGATAAAATAGAAAATGTCATATAGGTTTTTATGCTTGCTTGCTATTGAACATGCCATTCATGAGATTTGAACATGGATCATCTTGTAATGTGATTTGCACATGAATCATAAGAAGGGCAATGTTGAATAGAGTAATAATGTTTTGACCATTTAATTTTTAATGATGCACTTTAGTTGTAGTTTAAAGGAAATAATAATACTCAATATTGAAATGTACATGACTCGCATATGCCCCATAGGCATAGGCAACATCCATAGATAAAATGTATATAACACGTATAGTTAGAACCCTTTACAAAAGCTCATTGACTACAACTTTTTCTACACGCAGGTACCATTTTCCAATTCCATGAATTAGGTAAAGTTTAGACACAAAATAATGAAAAAAGTAGTTTAGGTTGTGCTCTTGGGTATAAAAGTACAATTTTTATGTTGGTGTTAAGAAATAAGATAAGTTATCATCCCTGGCTATGTCCGATCTGAGAACTTTTCCTTTTTTCTTCTGTGGTATCATAAATTGACAACGTTTGCAAAAATTTTATAGAATTTGAGATGATAACAATGAAATTGCTTAATTAGACATGTTTTGATTTATGTCGCTATGTACTTACTTTGGTATGTAGAACCAAATATAAACAAAAATGTTAAATATGTGTTTGTGAATTTTTACCCATAAATTAAGCATATGATATTAATATTATATTAGGTTTTTGAATAAAATGTGTACAAATTTTTAAATCATGTTTGGGATCACCACCACATATCTATCATTAGAAATCCTTGCCCATAGATCAAGTCCCTAGTCCAAATTATCGATTAAAATTTTGTACATAGTTTATCTAAAAGCTTGGTATAACATTTCATTGATCACATAAGATATATAATATGATTTTTATTCTCAGTCGAGTTCAAAAACTAACATTTGCATTTTGTCTACAGGTCATCAACGAATATTGGATAATGGATGACCTTTCTATAGGATACAAAAAACCTGTGGGATGGAAAGTTCTGCTAGTTTTTGATGCAATGCACTTAGATTAGATGGTAAATAAGAACATATAATAACAATAACAATAAAAGGGTCAGAAATAGATATTAGGGTGAAAAGAGCTTACAGTGAGGCAATTATCGGGGAAGAGGAGAGGGAGAGGTGAATTGTTAGGCTCCAAATGCATGAATCTTCTGCTTGTGAGCAGATGCAGGGCAGCACCTTTGTTTCATCATTATCGCTTTGTTGATAAGTTATTTTTATGCATAAAGATAAGCTTTTATATCCAAGGTCATATGCACTAAGAACTTAGAGGAAGAGAGTTATTCAACAGGGTACAACATGGTGCATAGGAGCCTCTCTAGTATTTTCCAAGCTTTAATATCTTCATGTCCGTTAACTGCAGATTAAGCTCGATGGTAAATAAGAATATACAATAACAATAAGAGGGTCGAAAATAGATATTGGGGTGAAAAGAGCTTACAGTGATGCAATTATCGGGGAAGAGGAGAGGGAGAGGAGAGTTGTTAGGCTCCAAATGCATGAATATTATGCTTGTGAGCAGATGCAGGGCAGCACCTTTGTTTCATCTATTACTCCTAATTATAAGTAAGCATGCTCTTTATTGATCTTGAAGTTTTGTCGATTTTTGATGCAGTGCACTTAGATTCGATGGTAAATAAGAATATACAATAACAATAAGAGGGTCGGAAATAGATAAGACTGTGAATTGGGCTTCCATACCTGGAAATTTGTGGACGTAATTCTGGGTCACCGGCAAATGCAATGCACTGGCACATGCAATAGGGCAAACAGTTTGAGGAGTTTAGGGTTTAGGGGCTGGTCACGGTCAATGGTAAGGTCAACGATTTGAAAAACTCCCGCTCCATTTTCGTGGTTTGTTCTAATGCTATGACTAACCAGTCTGTTCTAACTGTGACGGAAAAAACCACGATCAAGCTTGTCGGGGGGGTGTGTGGAGGACACGTTACTCCAAGAAAACTTTTTATTGGAGCTTTCACCGTCGCCTTCATCAACTAGCACACACAGGGAGTTGGCGTGTGCTAGTTAAGCTCATTGGCAAATTTCATGATTAATTGTTGTCTTGTTGAATTTTCAATTGTCTTTATATTTAACTGCTCTTTTTTGTATGTAATGCAGAGAATGAACCTACGCCCATGTTTAGAGGTAGACTACCAATTCCATGCTGCTTAATGCTAAATTTGATTTTCATTTTTAAACATATTATTGATTTGTTGCCTTTGGTTTCAGATTCGTATCCCGACTCTCGCCGGCGTCGCCCGCCTTCCCCGCATCACTCGCGTCCCCCGCCTCACTCGTTTCCACCATTCCCACCATTGCCAAATGTTCCTGCGGGATCTCCTGATGTGCAGAACTCCCCCCCTGATGTACAGAATTCCCCAACTTCCAGAGATATGAAGAACGCCAGTGTTCTTTCCACACACACTCTCTTCGGGATTTTTTGGGGATCAATTTTTACCGGAATTTTAACAGTTGGGAGTTTTCTTTGAAGTTACTTAAGTGAAGCCCTGTATTTGGGTTATTTAGCAGCAGATTTGGAAGAGTTTTTTTCGGAGACTAAGAAGTTAGTTTTAGTAAAGTGTATAGCTGTGTGCCCAGTGCTGGGAAGGAGTGAGTGAAATCTTGATTCAGTATTCTCATCCATCAGTCCAAATGAAGAGAGATTACTCTAATATTTGATGCATACATTCTTCGCTACTTTACTCTAGTATTGTTGTTTTTAATATGATGTATTGTTATATTTTTCTTATTATTGTTGTGGGCAAAAATATTGCGTTGTCCGTTGTTACTACTATGCATTTCTATTCCCTGCTTGACTATGTAAGTGGAAATATATTGTGAATTTTTACTTGTATGGCTACTTTGCAGGGTAGAAATGCAATGGCACTTGATCACGTAAGTCGAAATACAGTTTGAATTTATACTTGCCCACTTGATGTCCATGCAAATGGAAATTTACAACTCTGTAAAAGGTAATTGGTTTTTATTTGCATAGTTCAACTGGACTTTAGAATGCTTACTCACGTAATCAAACAAACAGTGTAATGAATTGTCATGTTGTTGCTGTTAGAAATTTTAGAATTGTCATGTTCCGTTTGGTTAATAATTGTTGGTAGTCAGGATACAGGCTGTCATTGTACCAATGTCATCTCGGAATATAATAATATGTTGAGACAATTTAATGATATCAACGATACACAATGTATGGTGAACATGTGAATATGCTCGAATACATGTATTCATTGTGTGTTTATTGTATGTTTGTGTGTCTACAAATGGATAGATATTTATCTATTTAGTTAGTGATAGTAAATAAAATCAGTAATTTTAGGTTCATGCCCCTTGGCTCTTTAGACTATCATTGTTATTTAGTTATGTGGGAGTTTATTGTATTTTTGGGGATTAAATTTTAGTAGAATTTTAAGTGTTGAGGGTTTCTTTGAAATAATTTGAATGAAGCCTTATATTTGGGTTATTCAGGATTTTAATTGTTGGGAGTTTTTTTTGAAATTATTTGAGTGAAGTTTTGTATTTGGGTTATTTAGAAATAAATTTGCAACAGTTTTTATGGGAGATATTGGATATGTACATTTTTGGATTTTAAGAGTACATTTTTATATATTTATTTTTTCGGATGTAATATGTTTCTTATATGTTTTCTACGTATTTTGATGTTTATGTGTTTAAAGAATGGTTTTGGGTTGTTAAAGCTATTAATATTACAATATGTATGGTATTGTGAACATGTGATCAAAAATTTAGAAATGACAAAGAGTATAATATAATATGCTTGAATAAATATTGTGTTGCTACAATATGGATATTGATGTTTGTTTCTGGATAAATATTTGAATGCTAAGGAATTTTGTTGGAAATCATTTTATTTTTTTAAATTAGTGGGTCGACATCTTATTTGAAATATAGGTGTGGTTTTTCAGTTTCATATTTGGATTATTAATGGGATTTGGTACTTCTTTTTTGTCAATTTAAAAAATTTATATTCTTATTTATAAAATAAGATGGTATGTCATATTTTTGTCTATGATTGATCTTAGTCTTGATCGACAATGTCTAGTTGATATTAGCCAAACACAAGCCTTTTAAAAAATTGTTCAAAATTTTATCCTCTACCGTTAATCATGTTACATCTAATGGTCCAAATTTTAAGTATAATTTACTTTCACTATTTCATTTGATAGTACGCCATCTATTTGTCAGTCCAAATACCAAGTGAGCTTAAAGTTGCAAACACTAGGGTCAATCAATCAAGAAAAAATATTTAAGAATAAAGAAAAGGAAAAATATATCTTATGGTAACTTTGACACTATTTATCTTAGAGAATCAACAATGTGCATTTGATTTCACTCAAGACAAAGACTTGTCTTTTATCATACACAAACATGTTCAAAATTTGAACCTCAACCATTGATATTCTGAGATCTAATGTTTGAAACTTGAATTTTTTTTAATAATTAATACCCATCCATCCATAGTATAAAAAAATAATAATTGATTGTATATACATGAAGTCAAAAATAATGTAATATGAGGATGTGATATATTTAATTATGTTATCTATTCAATATCCAACAAATTTTTCATAACCAAATATTTAAATACAAGTCGCATTTAATTTTTAACTCACGAAGGAAAATTGAAGTACCCCATATGACATGGGATTTATTGGTAGTGGTGTTGGTAGATAGTTAGAGATGGTGGTTTTAAAAATTATGTGGAAGGCTTCATATAATATTTAAATTTTTTAAATAGATAAAACCTTTATATTAACAAATCAATAAGTGCCACATATAAAATAAGTTGAAGTTTTAAAAAAAATTATTATTTTCTCATGTTTAATACTATCTCTCAGTAGTGATCTTGATTATATTTATTCAATTATTTTTCATAGATATGGTTTTTACACTTCATTTTCAAATTCTCTTAAACGATTTATAATTTTATTCTCTAAAATATATATACTGATTTTTAAATTTTCAATTCTAAACCACAACCTAAGACATATTGAGATTACTATTTAGATATCAAAATCACCATCTAAAGTTGAAAACTTCTAATTCCATGGATCTACTTTTCATATCAACCCTTTAGTCAAATTGTTAATACTAGGTAAGTTTAAAGAATAATAAAATTCATTTCATTATTTAGTTTAGAATGATATTTTAATCTTTAAATTTTGTCTTACTTAAAATTCAATAATTGTAGATTAAATAAGTTTGAGATGAAGAGGGGTAATTGTGTAAACCAAGTTGATTTTCAAAATACTCGTCCTAATATAAGTACGGGTTGATGAAGGATATTGGTATTAATATAGGACCAAAAGAACCCACCAAAATCTTACAAATATTTCCCTTTTATATATGATAAAATAAAATATTTAGATTCACTGATGATTACCATGATATACATGACCCATTCCACTAAAAATATCCCTTAGAAATATTAGATCTTATTTTAAGCTAGATCCCTTTTAAAATATTACTAATTTAAGCAATGGATGGAAGTTCATGTTTGGAAATATGATGTTACATTATGTGTTTCCTTTCCCAAATTCATTAAGGGATGTGCTCATAATTATGACCCAATGATTCGAGAAATAGATAAGAATAATAAACCCAGTTCAAATTAGAAAATTGTGTTATGTATAAAGGACAAAGAAATTGACATCATTTTGGGGATCATGAGAATTAAGGAATCAAATTTGGGAACCACTTCAATAAACATAGAACAATTTTATAGTGACTATGTAGCATGTAGCCAATCTATGAAGTCTAGGTTCTTGGGTAATATCACAACATATGGAAAAGTACTAACAAGGAATCTTCCCAATGATTTGAAAATATTTAAATTTTGGGTTCAAAAAAAAAAATTATATTACCATTTATTTTTGGATTAGATAGTGATAATTTAGTGGAGGACTATGTACTATAATTGGTATATAGAATTCAATTTGAAAAATATATGGTTTACTATAAATATTATAAGCACATTGTTGACTCCATTCATATTCAATTATAGTCAATTTATAATAAAGGTTCTAATGCACTTTGATGTAGTACATACTTGTGACATTTTATAATGTGGCATTTTTGGATTTGACTTGAAAATAATAAGTCTTCAATCAATCCTATCACATTTACCACAAAAATTTATTTCCAATATGTGATTGTTCATGCAAGATAAGGATGTATGATGTTGAGAGTTCTTATATATATTTCATGGATTATTTTGTCACCCCACTATATGAATCCATCACATGTAGTTGCATGACTAAAATTCCTAAAGTTGCAGAAATCCATTTTAGTTGGGAATTAAGCTTCAATAGGTGAATTGATTCTTGATGGAAAAATAAGCCATGATAATGTTTTATGGTGCATAAGTTAAACCATTCAATGTAGAGAGATTTTTTCCCCTAGAATATATAAGGTAGATGGATAATTTAGATAGATAACATTTTAATGTTTTTGGTAGGAATTTTATATTTCATTGCCTTTTTTCTCTTATAGAGGGATCACGTTTAATAGG
>JARHVA010001082.1:697500-932500 GCA_037957365.1 Torreya grandis
TGGAAAATAAAGTGAAACCCAAACATTAGAAGAATAAAAAAATTAGGGACATCACTACCTTTGAGAGTCTTTTTATAAGGAATAAGTATACACATTTAACTAAATGGGTCCACAAACATAAAGAGATAGTCATGCCCCTTTATTAAAAAAGATAATTTTCCTAAAAAAAAAAACCCATGGAAATGATTTATAATGGCCTAAAAGGAATTGGTAATGGGATATACAAACCCAAATTCCTTTTACTAGAATTTATTTTACTACATAACACACATCCTATTATGAACTTAGCAACATAAAATGCATAATAATCCAATAAACATAACTCTAAAAATGTGCAAAAATATTTTTAACACCAAATTTTTGCATCAAATTTTTTGGCATGTGTTTCCTACATTAGTTGAACTTTTCCCTCATTAGGCCCACAAAACTTACTAAATTATACATAAACCCATATTGAAGGTAATAATCCTCCTTGGGCTCAAATCATGCACCTTATGACTATTTTTATTTAATAAAAGGCTCCTAAAAATATACATCATGATCATATCACTCTACATAAGACTCACATAAAAGGCTCAAGAAGAGTTATGGTTCCCATCACTGAAAGAAAAGGAAGTCTAGGTAACATATCAATTAGTTTGTTATGCACAAATTTATTATATTTGATAATTAGATAAAATTTTCAAAAAATCTCATGCACTTAAAGTGTATATATTGTTGAAGTTTGATTTGATCTTTCAAATATAGATGAGGTGGGTGATATGTGTGGACAATAGTTTCCCTACCCATAATATAGTGTTTTCATTTATTTACCAATTGAATAAAAGCATACATTTATTTATCACATGTAAAATAATTTAAAATTGCACCATGAAATATCTATAAATGGTAACATACAATATTACCTCTTTGTAGTAGACAACCCCCATAACATAGTTTCTATCATCCATTTACACCTCAAAACAAAGATTCAAACTAGTCAAAGAAAATATATAATCATAGACAATCTCCTATTTAACATAACAAATGGATATTTTTTCTTATTAACCCAAATAAAATTCTTACCACTTCTATCATGGCATGCAAAGGTGTGGCTATTGAAAATAAATTCTTGATGTACTTCCTTGAATATTGAATTCACCAAAAATACTTTTTTTGGTCAATTTAGAATGCTTTTACTCATTCATGATGGACTCTAACATCATTGTAGAATTCCTCAATTCCTTATCTTGGCCCACATTACCTAAGAAGACAAGTGATTTTTTAGCAAACTTGCATCTATTCTCATTAAACACTAATTTTTCTCCTTCAAAACTTCTAAAATTCATTTAAATGATCAATATACTCATCAAAATATTTGATAAAAATAATAATATCATCCAAATACAAAATGGAAAAGGAATAAGTAAATGGTCTTTCTTCCTCATTCATCAATGGCATGAAGGTAGCCAATGCATTGCATATCCCAAAGGGTATAACCAACCATTCATATAACCCTTACCTTATCTTGAATTCTATATTTATAATTTCATGTTATTTAATTATCACTTGATGACACCCAAAATTTATAATCAAGATTATTAAAATACATTGCATGTTTAATTTGATCAAGAAGATCATTAATATGTGGAAGAGGGTACCAATTCTTGATGGTTATTTTGTTAGGTGTTATAAATAATCAACACACATTATCCATGAACCATATCTTGTAGGTACTAAAACAATAAGAGAACCACATTTATAAATACTAATATGGATTACACATAGATTAATTAAATAATGTAACTAATTTTTTTCCTCATTGGAATCCTTCAAGGACTACCTATACAACCCAAGATTTAGAATAAAATTGTCTAATAAAAACTAAATTTTGTGCTTATTAGGCATCACTGGTGGAAACCTTATATAATAACAAAATACTTCATTGAAATATTACGCCAAATGTCCCATATTATTCCACTCTTTGTTAATAAACATGACAAAATGAGTTTTATGTGTAGCCACTTATTTATCTTGAATATCTCTCAAAATAAGTAAAGCAAACATCCCACTTACATTAATAAGCCTTTTATCTTGAGAGGAACTTACCTAATATATTTTAGAATAATTTTATATAAAGAAATGATGTAGATATTTTCATATTTCACCAAATGGTATTCATTATCTATCCTCATGAAGATAGAATCCCAGATATAGAAGTAGGATTTGGCAAAAACTACACTACACACATCAAGGGAAAAACATCCACTATGAATTTTTCAATGAAATGTGAATTAATATAAAAATTTTCATTACATTATTTGGTCACCTTTATGAGTACACCTTAATTGTTAGGGTGTGGAGCTAAAAGCTTCACCTAGGCAAACATGGAAGATTTCTACGCATGACAATCGCCGGCGTCGGTAGGCCACAACCGACGTCGGTCAGGGGATAGCATAGAGGAAACCGGCATCAGCAGGAGATCGACTGGCATCGGTCACCTCCAAGAAGACAGGGACTGACGTCGATCACCTGTGGTAGTCAGAACTGTTGTTGATGAATAGTCAGTTAAGTGAACGCATTGTTTGCATGATGAAGACCAGTTCGAGTCTTTGAGCTGCCCGTCTAAATTAAGTGTATGCATGAGATCTATATAATAGACTCATGGGCTATATTGTTAAGCATAGAACTTGTAAAACCCAAGTGTGGAGCTTGGAGAGTTCTTCCCATGGTGGAATCAAGTAAGATTCCCCATGTATGTAAGATCAGGTTTGATATGCAAGGTGTTGCAGGATCATGGAGGAGATCTACATGTGATAAGTAAGATCAGGTTGGTCTGCAGGGAGGTGTGTGAATGTGAGGGTAAAACAGAGATCAGTGGGGGAGCTAGATCCAAGGTGACAACAATACATGAGGAGCAAGATCATGGTGAGATCTACTTGGAGTACCAGTTCATACTCGATTGTACAGATGTACAATGAGGTGAACAACAGCTTGTGTTAGCTATGTGTTGTGACCCATGAGAGAAGATTACTTAGGTGGGAAGATTACTTGGAGCCCTTGAGGTGTGGAAGGCCTTGTAGAGGAGGAAGAAGAGAGTGATCTCTTTATTGTAATTTCCTTTGTAATGAGTTGAATACAATTGTGTGTTTCCTCTCATATTCTATGTTATTTCTCATTGATAGTTATTTGTTCTTCTTGGTATTTCTACATGTTTAAGTTGCTTATACATTGGTAATCATGTGTGCTCTTAAATCTGACAAGTTGTGTCAGAACTTTGGGAAACTTTGGTCCTGTCAAATGGTATCAGAGCAACACAATTGATTACCGGAAGCACGCAATTGATTACCAAGCAACTTAATATGCAAAAATAAACCAAAATACACAAGTAACTAGAATTTAGAAATAACACATGATATGAGAGACAATACACAACTTGTATTAAAACTCTTTTAGAAGGAAATACAACAAAGAAGGCTGCCACAGTTCTTCTTCCTTACACACCTCTAGGGCTCCCACACCTCTAGGGTATAAACAGTAAATATTCCCTCAAAGCTCTCTCCCCTAGGTCCCAACACCCAACTCAAACATAGAGTTGGTGTTCACCTTACACCTATGCTCCACGCACTTCACAAGTACACACTGTACTCTAAGTAGATCCCACCTGATTTTGCTCCCTATTGTGTTGTTGTCCTATCTGATCTTGCACACCTGCAAATCAATCTGGTTCTGCACACTTGTGAACCTTGACCTTGCACACACATACACTTGCAAATCAATGATCTTACTTACCCATGCAGATCTCCTATCATAGCCATGCTCACCTGATGACCAAGATCATACATACATGAAGAACTCTACTGATTCTCCAATCCAGCACCCACACTTGGTACTGTGGCACTAGGAGGAACACACCATTGCTCTCTTCTCTCTGAAGGAGCTTATTTTGCTCTCTTACTCTCTAGCACTAATTTACAATACAACTAATGATTCTCTTAAATAGATCTCATGCAAACAATAATTAGACACCTAATTACAATAATTAGATCCATAGCTCTCAGTCTAAAATTGGCTCTTGACATGCAAACACTTGGTTCGTTAGCCAACTATCCGGAAAACACTCAGTCCAAACCACACAGGTGACTGACATTGGTCCCTGTCTACCTGGGGGTGCCAATGCCAGCCAACTTCTAACCAACATCGGTTGCCTTCCTGTCTCCTCCCTACCGATGTCGATTGGCCTGACCAACGCCGGTGATAGTAACACTCCGCAACCCTTTGCAACCTCCTTCCCAGCTTACATCAGTGAAGCTTTTAGCTCCACAACCTAACAATCTCCCACTTGGAGATAAATAGATGCACTGTACCTATACATATACCCCATCTAATTTATTTCCTAGCTTGTATCCCTCTTCAAGCTCAATCCTAAAGACAACCCACCACACAACCTATGGTGTACCTCCTGTCATCCGAGTAACCTGCCACATTTAAACCTACAAACCCATGTAGTGAAGTCCTGACCCTAAATAGCATGAATCCCTGCTGCTGGTCCCTCTCAAATACTTGAGAACCCACTTCCCCGAATTGGCTCCTAACTCTCTGACAACACCCACTGCTTGGGCAAACTTGGGCCTATACCAGACCTCATGTGATTTTAGACACTTAACTGTCCAGCCCTTAGTGTGCTCTGATTCTGCATCCTGCGTAATGAACCTCACCAACACCTAATTCACATCAGCTCCCACTGGAGACAAAATCAACCTGTGATCTCCCATGTCCCCCATGCCAAAGAATTTTGCTACTCCAAATTCTTCATAGCAAACCACTAAACTAATCTTACCCTTAGCTCAGCAAAACCCTGTATGTACAAACTTGCTAGCAAACATACCATCCACATACAGCAATAGAATGATGTTGCAATCATCATCCACATGGTAAGACAAACCACAGTAGTTACCCTGACATTGACTAAAGTCATGCTTTGTCATCCCACTGTCAAAACCTGTACCACTATCCTGCAGCTTCCTCAAGACCATATGCCCTGGTCTTCCATCTCACATGTCTGTTCCATCTATTCTTCAACTAAGGTATCCATTCATCTCTATGCTTTCATCTAGCTGGAAACCCTACCAAATCTCCTGCTTGGTTCTGCAAACTCTCCATGCCATGCTCCCACTATTTCCTGGATCCTTCCTACTCTGCAGTCAGCAACTAGTATAAAGAAGATGAACAACGAATTTGAGGCTTACCATCTTCAATCCTCCATATGGGCATTTGAGACTCCTTGACAGCTTGTTGTCCACCCAAAATCCATTACAATAACCAACCTCAGTCACCACACAGTCTGCATCCAACCGATGTCGGTTCCATGCGCCTGTCCTGACTACCAGCCCTGCCGACGTCAGTGTCCTCCTGCTACCGACGTCAGTCCTAGTGACCAACATCAGTCTTACCTCCTATCGACATTAGTTTTCCTATCGATGATGATACCTGTGTTCACCTGTGAGTGATGATTTTTTACCCACGAGCTCCTTTGAATCAAGTCCCATGTCCAAACTGCCCTGCCCAGAAGTATCCAGCCCCATCCACTGGTCTCTATCCGCCATCTCCTCCATAAACACCAAGGCTTTCCAATTCTTAAGCCTATCAAATATATTAGTCTTCTTCTTAAGAACGTGCATCTCCTTCCTACTCATGTGACCAAGCCTACGAAGCCACGTCTTCGTAATAGAAGAAGAATCAGTAATATAAACAAGTAGATAAAGAGTACCTATTTTCTTACCACCAGCTAATTCAAGTGTATCCGCTGTGAGATCTCTCATGCATCTCTCATCACCCAACATTTTTGGAAGAAATTAGCCACATCTCCAAACCTGGGACCTGCATGACCTCCTTCAACACCCATGTGTTGGCCGCCTGCGATTTCAGCTTCACTTCCCCTTTGCCAATTCTTTGACAAAGCTCTCCAGCTCCTCTCCCTGGGGCTGCATGGAAAGAGGCAACATAATCTATTATCCAAGATTCAACTTTATCCAAGAAACCTACTAGAACATCTTGTGCAACAACCCCTGCAACATCTGCATCTTTAGTTCCTTCATGCTGATATGCTACCAACCAACAATATTCTTTTCCCTGCTCTTTCTTTCCATAGGACCGTAAGTGACCATCTATGCTTTTCAACTCCTCCATTCTTAGCTTACTTTGATCTGCCATTGCTCTACTCCCACTCGATCAAAAACCCTTGAGAGTGACCTATAACCAAACACAAAACATGCTCCCTGCAACCTTAGCTCTGATACCACGTGTTGGGATAAATAACCAGAAGCACATAATTGATTACCGAGCAACTTAATATGTGGAAATAAACCAGAATACACAAGTAACTAGAATTCAAAAATAACACATGATATGAGAGACAATACACAACTTGTATTAAAACTCTTTCAGAAGGAAATACAACAAATAAGGATGCCACAGTTCTTCTTCCTTACACACCTCTAGGGCTCCCACACCTCTAGGGCATAAACAGTAAATCTTTCCTCAAAGCTCTCTCCCCTAGGTCCCAACACCCAACTCAAACACAGAGTTGGTGTTCACCTTACACCTGTGCTCCATGCACTCCACAAGTGTTCCACGCACTCCATAAGTACACATTGTACTCCAAGTAGATCCCACCTGATTTTGCTCCCTATTATGTTGCTATCATATCTGATCTTTCACACCTACAAATCAATCTGGTTCTGTACACCTGTGAACCTTGACCTTGCACACACATACACCTCCAAATCAATGATCTTACTTACCCATGTATATCTCCTATTGTAGCCATGCTCACCTGATGACCAAGATCATACATACATGAATAACCCTGTTGATTCTCCAATCCAGCACCCACACTTGGTACTGTGGCACTAGGAGGAACACACCATTGCTCTCTTCTCTCTGAAGGAGCTTATTTTTCTCTCTTACTCTCTAGCACTAATTTACAATACAACCAATGATTCTCTTAAATAGATCTCATGCAAACAATAATTAGACACCTAATTACAATAATTAGATCCACAGCTCTCAGTCTAAAATTGGCTCTTGACATGCAAACACTTGGTTCGTTAGCTAGCTGCCTGTAAAACACTCAGTCCGAACCACACAGGTGACCAACATCGGTCCCTATCTACCTGGGGGGTGCCAACGCTAGCCGACTTCTAATCGATGTCGATTGCCTTCTTGTCTCCTCCCTGCCGACGTTGGTTGGCCTGACCGACGCCAGTGACAGTAACACTCTGCAACCCTGCACAACCTCCTCCAATGCCTGCATTAGTAAAGTTTTTAGCTCCACAACCTAACAATCTCCCACTTGGAGATAAACAGCTGCACTATACCTGTACCTGTACCCCATCTAATTTGTTTCCTGGCTTAAATAACCAGAAGCACACAATTGATTACCAAGCAACTTAATATGCGGAAATAAACCAGAATACACAAGTAACTAGAATTCAGAAATAACACATGATATGAGAGACAATACACAACTACACTACACGCATCAAGGGAAAAACATCCACTATGAATTTTTCAATGAAATGTGAATTAATATAAAAATTTTCATTACATTATTTGGTCACCTTTATGAGTACACCTTAATTCACCCAACCCAAATAATATGAGCTTAGATGATTTTAATATGGGATTGGATGATTCTAGCTGACTATCAAAACTAATGTCTTTATTTGAAGGTAGAAACATCCCTTCCTATTCTTTATTTAACATATAATGATAAAATAAATGTAAGTTATAAGCATTGACATTGGAATAAATCTTAATATTAGGAAATAAGTCAAGTCTAAATGCATTCTTTCCTGTTTATTCCAAAATTCCAAATGGACCATACCTAAGATGTTTAATATTCTTAGTATTGGCTTGGATTCTCTCCTTAATAAATTACAACAATACATTATCTCAAACAAGCAAACTATTATCAATCATATGATAATCAGGGCTTGCTTTTCATGTGACTTGTGACTCCTCAAATTTTTCTTGGACATGGAGGTGAATTTTATTAAAACTTCTAAATTAAATTTTTATATTTTTGGACCTCTTGATTCATTTTCATTTTTACTTATATGGTTATCTAAAGAGGTCATCAAATACACATGGAAGTAAGTAGCCAAAACAAGTTTCAAAATGAGTTTTTATAGTAGAACATTGCACCTCCCTATTATAAGATTGTTTAATACACACCAAATTTGTAACCCAAGACTTAGGATGCTTCCTATCATTCCCTCTCAAGAGTTATCCATTTTTTTTGTTCAAAAATTCTATCTTCCCATCCATTCATGAGTGAAAATTGGAAGACCATTTGAACTTGTTATCCATATTCTCCTAAAATGTGGCCCAAAACTTATCAACAAATATTAAGTCTTGATATAAAATAATATAAGTAGGAAAAATAAAGTGAAACCTAAACATTAAATGAAAAAAAACTAAGGGGCATCACTACCTTTAAGGAATAAGAATACACATCTTACTAAATGGGTCCAACCATAAAGAGATAGTCATGACATTTTATTAAAAAAGGAAAATTTCCTAAAAAACCCATGGAAATGATTTCAAATGGCCTAAAAGGAATTGGTAATGGGATATACAAACCCAACTTCCTTTTACTAGGATTAATTTTACTACACAACACGCATCCTATTATGAACTTATCAACATAAAATTACATAATAATCCAATAAACATACCTTTGAAAATGTGCAAAAATATTTTTAACACCAAATTTTCCTTCAACTTATAAAGCATGTGTTTCCCTAATTAGTTGAACTTTTTACTCATTAGGCACACAAAACTTACCAAAATTATAGATAAATTGATTTTGAAGGTAATAATCCTAGTTGGGCTCAAATCATGCACCTTAGGACTTATTTTATTTAATAAAAGGCTCCCAAAAATATACATCATGATTATATCACTCTATAAAAGATTCACATGAAAGGCTTAAGAAGAGTTATGGTGCCCATCACTAAAAGGAAAGGAGGTCTAGGTAACATATCAATTGGCTTCTCAAGAACACATTTATTATATTTGATAATTAGATAAATAGCCAAAAAATCCCATACACTTAAGTTGTATTTATTGTTGAAGTTTTATTTGAGCTTGAAAATATACAAGAGGTTGGTGATATATGTTGGCAATAGTTTCCCTACCCATAATATAGTGTTTCCATTTCTTGACCAATTGAATAAAAGAATACATTTATTTATCACATGTAAAATAATTTAGAATTGCACCATGAAATAACTATAAATGGTAACATATAAGTATATCTCTTTGTAGTAGGAAAACCCCCATACCATATTTAATATCATCCATTTACACCTCAAAATGAAGCTACAAGATAGTCAAAGATAATATCTAAACATGGATAATCTCTTATTTAACATATCAAATGCATCCTATTAATAAAATTCTTACCACTTTTTGCATGGCATGAAAAGGTGTGGATATGGAAGATAAATTATCGATTCACTTCCTTGAATATTAAATTGTACCAAACATACTTTATTTTGGTCACATTGGAATGATTTTACTCATTCATGATGGATTCTAACTTCATTGCAGTAATCCTCAATTCCCTGTCTCCGCCCACATAACCCAAGAAGACAAGTGAATTTTTAGCAAAATCACATTTATTCTCATTCAACACTAATTATTTCTCCTTAAAAATTTGTAAAATTCATTTAAATGATCATTATACTCATCAAAATATTTGATAAAAATAAGGATATCATCCAAATACAAAATGATAAATGAATAAGTAAATGGGGTTTTTACCTCATTCATAAATCGCATGAAGGTAACCAATGCATTGAAAATCCCAAAGGGTAGAACCAACCATTCATACAACCCTTACCTTGTCTTGAATTATATATTTCAAATTTCCTCTTTAATTATCACTTTATGAAAACCAAAATTTATAATCAAGATTATTAAAATACTTGGTATGATAAATTTGATCAAGAATATCATTAATATAATGAAGAGGATACCAATTCTTGATGGTTATTTTTTTAAGTTATCTATATAATAAACACACATTCTCTATGAACCATATCTATTATGTACTAAAATAGTAAGAAAACCACATTTATAATTACTAAGGTGAATTACACCTTGATTAATTAGATAATGTAACTAATTTTTTACCTCATTATAATCCTTCAAGGACTACCTATAAAACCCAAGATTTAGAATAAAATTATCTAGTAACAACTAAATTTTGTGATCAATAGGAATCACTTGTGGAAATATTGTGGACTTATGAAATACTTCATTGAACTATTGTACAAACTCTCCCATATTATTCAACTCTTTTTTAATAAAAATGACACAATAAGTTTTATGTGCAGCCACTTATTTATTTTGAATATCTCTCAAAATAAGTAAATCAAACTTACCACTTGCATTAATAATCCTTTTATCTTGAGAGGCACTTACCAAATATATTTTAGAATCATTTTTTTAGAATGAAAAGATGTATCTCTTTTCATTATTTACCAAATGGTATTTGTATGCAATGGTAAATTAAATATATCTATAAATTAATCATATCTCAGAGAAGATAAATCATATTTACACTTTTGATTGGGGATATATAGATAATCAGGTTCATGTCCAATATGGATATGCTAAACATATCCAAAGGATATCTTGCTGTAACAATATCTCTAGGAAGGGTTCCAAAGCCTCTAGTCAAGAAAAACTATGCAATAACCCTAACTAGGTCCTATGTTTTCATATTCACTAAACTAATAAGTAAAGTAAAGTTGAATCTAGTGCTCACCAAATCTTGTGGTACAAAGTGGGGGTAATAAACATTAAAATTAAACATGCATAGAAGACATATACTCATGTTAGTGTATACAAAATCCTAATACATGAAAGATAAATGGAAATCCATGTCTATCTACTCTTACAAAAGAGGAAAAATGTTAGGAATACTTAATCTATTTGAAGATATATGTATCAAGCCTCAATCTCTCCCTTGGCCAAGGTTCTTCATAAGAGGTTATTGTGGTATGTAAGGATGATAAGGATAAATCATCTCTAGGCTACAAAAATTATCAATGCATCTAAAAGACTTTTCCACAAGATAAGATATGTATCTCCAAAGAAAGTATGAAACCCTAAGCTTGTTCCTCAAGTAGAATTATGGATAAGTAGATGTGAAATATATATTACTTTTTTCTCTTCTCTTATAAATGGAAAAATGAATGTGTTTATATAGCTGGATATAACCCTAATCCCTTCCAAAATTTTAGCCTGACAAGGTTGACCCAATTAACCTAGTATCATAATTTATAAAAATAAACTAGGTCATAGACTAGGTTGGTCAAGCGCTGACCTACACCCTAATAAGTATTATCAAATAAGAGTACAAGGTCGATGGGGCAAACTATGTAATGTAAACTATTAAAAAGGGGTTTAGGTTAGGGAAGGGATAATAAAGGTGGTAAAAGACTAGAGGAGGGTGAAAAATAGGATCCAAAGCTTAGGGTAATGGTTTTAAGATACAAGTGTGTAGACAACAAGTGAAAAACTAGATAACAATCTTGTAAAGTACCATTGGTCTACCCACCCCTTTCTTGATGCACCCCTTAGGGTGTGCACTCATTGAGATTGAGACTCTATGGGTTATTTCAAGATAAAGAGCATCAATAATTGATACAGTTTCAAAATATTATGTATATACATATGCCCCACTTAAATTTCATTAAATTTTATGTAAGTGCAACATGAGATGGTCATTTGAGAAAAGAACATATGACACATAATGTTGAAGCAGAATAAAATGAAGTAAGGATCAAATAATATAAATGAAAGGATATAATTAAAAAATGCATACCTTTACTTACTTTAGTATTGTAGATAAGAAAGGAGATGTGAGAAATGTGAGTAACATTAGACAAACCTATAGAGATTAGTGAAAAAGAGAAAAATAATTGAAATTTTTATAACATGTACATATAATAGTTGACAAGATCCTCTATGAAATTAGGATTTCATAACATTTTATGGTTTTAAAAAAGAGTTAGTAAAGACAAAGATGTGAGAAAATAAGAAATCTGATGGTAAATATTTGAAGGGTAAATTTGAATAGTAAATATATATAGGTTGAAAAAGAATTCATTTGGTATTATTTACTATTCTAATGAAAACAGAGCTCTAAGAGACCTAGTGAGAGCCAAAGAGCTAGAATGGTGAGGAGACGACAGTTGAGATAGGGAGGATGCATAGTGGTCATAGCAAGTGAAGCATAGGTAAGCAACTAAAATTTTCAAATTTTTGAGTATTTTTATTTGAAATTGAGTGATTTATAGAAATTTAACTATAAGGAAAAATCTAGACACTAGAATGAACCTAAGGAAACTTGTAGGGACTCTAGGGGTCAAATGATTTATTGGGCAGGAAGGAGTCAGACCAATAAATGCCCAAGGCATTTATTGTAATTAGTCAAAAAGTCATCCTAGTAGAGAAACAAGGTCAACCAAGTCAACTTAATTTGTAGAAGGTAATAAAAAATAGTAGGATGACTTAATAGTAGGTGGCTGACTTAGTTGGTTAAGTGAAAGATATAACTTAGTACTATTGGGCTAACTTAGTTTATCCAGAAGTGGACAACTTAATACCATAGAGGATTAATGGGGTTGACTTAGTACTAGTAATCTAGGCAGTGGCCAACTTAGTACTATAAATTTTGATCTAGTTAAAATTATGGCAAGTCCAATCTAATCTCCCTGATAAAGGATAGGGCCAATTTATTTTCTAATAGGTCAATCTAATAGAAAATAAATAAACTAAAATAAACTAGATCATTTTTGTGAAATTTGTAAGAAATTATTTTGATTATAAATGACATGGAGATTTAGTACATCTTATGTTTGATATTTTGGAGAGGCACCAAATATTTTTGTTATTGATCAATGCCTTGTGGTTACCAAATTTCCTAGAGTGCTTGATAGATGTGGCCAGAGCAAGATTGGTTACATTGGGACTAGGAGGTATCATGGATATGAGACGCATCCCCATGAGTGTTGATCTCATTGTCATGTTCCTCAAAGCATGGGAATGGTTGACCAAAAAAAATTTGATGGGTGGTGGATGGGGACACCATAGAGGTAGGTATAATAGTGGAAGACATACATGCATTACTTGGATTACCTATAAGAGGGATGTTGGTGATCACAAAGACACTAGATGATTTGAAGGAGAGATGAGCACTAGCCAAGTGGGCAACATGCTTAGATAATATCTACCCAAGGATGAGGGTGAGATTATTTGATGTGTATATTGCATAGATTTTGGATATTTGGAAATCTATGATTGAACTTGTGATAGCATGAGTGTTGTGACACAATTTAAATGATAAGGTACCATTATATGAGATAGCCTTATGCCAATTTATTTTAGATTAGTGGGTGATCTACAATTTTGGGTTTATCATCTAGTTCCATCTCATGTATGGTATGTATGTGATGTTATCTAGAGATCATAATACCATGGGACCAGTGCTTTTACTGAGTGCATAGATATATGAGATGTTCCTAATGTATTGGCTAGTTGGGTTACCCCATGTTGTTGATGATAAGTTACATCAAGTTACTAGATAGAGATATGATCAGATATCATGGGCCATGCCCCATGTGCCAGCATTGTATATAGTAACATAAAGAGAGATTGTGTGGCATCCCTATGCACATATTAGTAATATCTGGCCTAGTTGGGTGATTGTGGTACTAGGGTTGGCTTCAATGTGAATCATAGGATACTATACCTAATGGGTAGAGTTACAGCCAATGATACACTTTTCAGGGTATTTTTGACTCCTATACCTAGTGTCTCCTATAATAGTGCTTACATTTTTGGTGTAACATGATATGTAGCTAAGGGGGAGAGGAGGAAGACAAGCACCTATCAAGATACTAGTGATCAAGCCATGGCATGTGAGACCATGGATTAGTTGAGCATGAAAACTAACAGCCAGAGGAGAAGATGGCATTAATGTGGATGTAAGGGTATAATAGATACCATAGTATTGACCACAATAAGAGGAATGGTGACCACCTCAATCACACCACCAATAGAGACACCATTAGTGGGATGAATCATAGATGAGGTGATCACATAGGATGATCTGAAAGTTAGCCTACGGTAGAGCTAGTTAATAAATTAACTTCCAAGGAGAGGCACATAAAATGAATGGGTGGTGAATCTAGGTTGTTCTTTGATATGGAATTAACCCATGGATGAGGTACTTAGGGGACGGGCTGATGAAGAGATTATGATCAGTTGATGATCAAAATAGGATATGGTGGCTAGTGACATTGGGATAGGTAAGAAATGTTATAATTTTTAGTCTTTGAGATAGAATACTAGTTGTATATGATTGTAGATAGATAATTATATTTTTATATTTATATGTGATATAATATCTATATTTTTTTTGTTTTTATAGACCCTATGATAAAGGAGATTAGATGGGGATCCCTAGTCATGGTATCAGACCATGACATTTTGGACATAGTGTTGGCACTATACGACCCCACCATGTTGGATGATTCTATGGTACCATATACCCTAGCTCAAGTGAACGAGTTTAGACTAGTTGGGGATGCTAAAAGTTAGGTAAAAACACATGGGGATGGGTTATAACCACTAGTAAGGGTGGAAGCAAGAGAGGCATAGGCTTGGTAAGCTTTAGCTCAAGAAAGAGATGCACACATGGATGCCATGATCTAGCTATGACAAGTATAGGTTTTGATGTCCAACCTAAATGGATAGGTAGTGGGGTTGAGATATAAAATAACCTCATTAAAATGCACTATCTAAGCATATCTGAGGTATCTTTGGGCAACATATCTAGGTCATGAGATAGCCATGATAAAGATCAACAATAGAGTTGTAGTGATGTATTTTTGTATTTTGTACAATTATATAAAACACATGATATATATAGAGGTATTGATAGTTGGATTTTATCTCATGAGTTTTATTTTGGTTGTGGTTGTTTATGCATGTATATATTTCTTTCTAACACATTTATTTCACTTTTGTTGCATATGTCATGGGAAATATATGTGGAGTGTTTTGTTTTCTATAATTATATAGTACACATGTATGGTTAAAAATGAATAGGCAAAAAGGACTTTAGAAAAATATAATTAATTATCAAAAAAATGTACTACACACTATATCATGATGTAAAATGTGTAATAACAAAAGATGACTATGTATAATAAACCAAAAAGAGGTAAACAAGATGATAAAAATGTTTTTGAACCATGAAAAAGATTGGCAACAGATTAAAACAAGTAAAATAAAACTATATCATGTTGGGAAGTATGAAAATAATGTAATAAAATAGAGATCACATGAAATATAAATGGTATAGAAATAAATCAATTAATTCAATCAATCATACTAAATCACATTGGGAAGTATAAAATAAAAACAAAACTAGCAAAATGGAATTAAATTAATCACACTAATTTAAGTTGGGATGTATGACAAATTTAATAAAAATGATTGGATTCTTAAATGCAATCAAAAAATAAGAAGATAAAAGTGAAATATTAAAGAAGTAATCGTAAAACATACTAAATCAAGATGGGAAGCATGCAGTGTAACTCATAATCAATCATGACTTATCTCAAATTTGGCACATGTAATCTCATTGTGACATGGATATTGGAAAATTTTATGAGGAAGGCTAGGTATTATCCATGGTATTACACTAAAACTCATAAAGGGAGTTCTAATGAGGTGGAAAGAATGTTATAAGGATAAAATGTGGTAAAATGGTATGTCTATAATGGTAGCGTGAAAATTTGGTAATATTTTAGGAAGGCTTGGTGTTATCCAAGGTCTTACACTACAACTCACAAATAGAATCCCTAGGAGGAGTGATCAATAAACAAAGCAAGATTTCTCAAGGGGAAATATTAGGATTGTACAGAGTGATAAATTTAATGTAACTAGTATAATGTAGACATTTTGTGAGAATACCTTAGAAAACATGAGGCATACTAAGGACACAAAAATACACTAAGTGATTAGTGATCATCAATATACAAAGGATACATGTTCACTATAGGCACAAATCTATGTAGGAAAATAAGTTTGTTACTAAGATCAACTCATGTTGGTTTTTTTGAACAAGAAAATTTAAATTGACCTACCTTACCACAATGTGTTCCCAGTTCCTTAAGACTGCTTACAAATTCATCGATCTACTACAAATAGTAGGTACTTACATGAGAAATTAGGTAGCACTTAAATATTTTTTATTTCTCCTTTTCCAACCTACTAGCCTACCATACCCCAATGGACCTAAACTCTATCATGAGGCCAACTATGGAGTTTGAGATTTGATTATAAAAATTATATGTGCTTAGAATAACATTTTTTAGTGTGATTTGATTTTTGAAAAATTTGAATGTTGCCTTTTAAATCATTGTCTTTTGTTAAATGATTAGGATTTTTAATTTTTGTGGCTTTTAATATTCCTCTTCCATAAGAATTTGGAATGACCAATAATGAGAGATAAAGTGATACACATGAATGAGATTTAGTATTTGGCTAAAGGAAGTTGAGTATCTAAAGACATGACTGACTAGAACACTTAGGCTTAACTATGAACCAACATGTTATCTCAATTTTCAACCATGTGTATGCTTAGTTTGCGATAGGAAATAAGGGTAATAAATGGAGATCCAAATTAAACCAGTAAAAGGAAATTATAATGAGATGAATTATGTGTAAACTAACCACAGGGTAAATAAGGAATGATTAAAGTGAGCAAAGTTTGTATAACCAAGTCATAATAATAATTATTCATGTTTAGAGAGATAAGATAAAAAAAATCATGAAAGATAACAAGATAACCATCAAAAATAAACTCATGAATAATAAGTATGTAATCATTAAAAATAATCCATAAGAGACCATAAGAATAAAAATGGTATCACAAGCAACATGTAGAGCAAAACAAAAGTCATCATGTAAGATAGAGAATAATTTTACATAATGTCAAATAATATAAGATAGATAAATATAAAGTTGGATCACACATCCAATCCAAATAAAGAAAGAAATGAAATAACACCATGATTGTGTTCATAAATATTGGTATATTTATCCACATACATTATCCATAACATCTGATAAGTCTCTATGAAGATGAACTCATATTGTAGTCAAAGTCTCATTGATCTTCATGGAATGTTGATAAAATACTTTACATCAAATTTCCTATATGTAAAATATATGAATGCATGAAAGATCATGATGATGAGGGTTATTGTGTAGGGGATGCATAGGAGAAGGAATGGGAATGAACTATGTAGGATATAAAAGGGTCACCAATGGATAATGGGCCATAGGTGGAGTAACCAGTGGAGAATGGGACACAAATGAAGGAGGATCTATATGTGAGAGAATAATAGGTGGATAAACTATAGTTAAAGAAGGGACCATGAGTGGTGGATCTATAAGGGAAGAAGGCAGAGACTTCTTGTGAGGGAGACCTATGGTAGGAATGGTAGTAGGTGCAAGAAAGGTCATGAGGTGGTCTTTGAGATGATACTAAAGGATGCAACAATGAGGTATTTTTATTTCAAATAGGATTTTCATAGGATAACTACAATGATGCATAACAATCCACATAAGTTAGAGAAACGGGATTTGATATGGGAGATTAGTAAGTTTCATGATACGATCCCACTCATCATAACCTATAAGGGTACTATTAGAAAGAGGTGTATAATGTTAAAGGAGGTCCTTGAAAGGAGGATCTGAAGTGTATGTGAATTTATGTTAATAAGATGTGGGAGGTTGAATTAGAGGACAAGTTTGTTGATTATATTGATAATATGGGGTAGTTGATGCAGGTTTGGTTTGAGAAAAAATGGATTAAGTGTTAATAGAAGTTGTATTATCATCAGTGATGGATAAATAAGTTTGAGAAGTGATAGAAATGGTATGAGAAGTGTTATCCAAAAGAGGAGTCATAATTCGTTCATCAAAATATATAAGGTATTCTTTCCCCAACTCTGTTAAGTGAGTTAGCAAATATTGTTGGATAACATAAAAAGTGTGAGATTATTAAGGAGTATGGATGGTATGAGGATCAATGAATACAAATATCCTTCACATATTAGTCATATTAACCATATTTTATTTAGGATTTTGGTCTATAATACTATCAAAATTATTGGTAGAAGGGGCAGGCTTATCATTGTTGTCTTGGTGATTTGGAAAAGGATCTTTGTAGATTGCCAAATGAGAATCAACTTTATTCAAAGATTAATATTTAGTTTGTGTTTGATTTAATTTGAAGGAAATTTTTAGGCTTGTTGACATTTAAAAATGATAGACTCATGGTAAAAATTGGGATCGAGAAGTAAATCCAAATCCAAATTACATAATTGCTTACAAGTCTCATGATAATGACCTCAACTAGCATGAAAATAAAAAAAAATGTAAGGATTATACTAGGATTTCATGGGATGAGTGGGATCATTTTCTTGTAGAAGAGGACTTGGTAGACACTTTTGTAATTCTGATAAGGATAAAGTTTTATGAATATTGATGTTAGTTGTTGAAGATAAATGAGGATTAGCGATGTGGTTTGGAGGTGAAGCTTGTTCTGAAGCCTGATTGGGAACAATAGCTTGAATTATATGAATGGTATCACAAGTATTAGTGACATCATCATTTTTAGCATGATGATTTTTATTTTTTATTAACATGAGAGTGTACCCATATAAGTTCTAGATGGCGCAATTTGATGTATGAGGAAATTTTGGTGCTTGGATTGGTCAATAGCCTCTTATAAAGTGTGTGGAGAGAGAGTTTGGCTCTGATATTACAACTTAGGATAAAGAGCATTGATAAATAGATAAAAGAGGTTATCATCTTACATATTGGTGTTGACATTTGTTAGACAAGGTCTTCTATTGTTTGATGAAATCATATGCATTCTTTGTCTCAAGTTTCTTACAATTAATAAAATGGGCCAAAGTATTTTCAAGGAGGTCACTAGTTTGAAACTCTTACTAGAGCATTGACTGAATTTTTCAAACTAGTGATGGAATGAGATTTTAGTTGGTTATACCAAAATAAAGCATCACTAGAGAGAGTTTTTTATAATACCTTGGTAACAACAAAATTATTTAACTTGACCCAATCTTTGTATAGATTTTCAAAAAAAAAAAAGTGTGGAGTGGGGTTGGTTGACCCATTATACCTAATGGAAGGGGTGATACCTCCTATAAAAATGATATTAATTTGAGATGTAAGAGGATCATTTTGAAGATATTTGATTTTTTTTAACAAGAGGATCTTGAGGGATAAGATTACCATGGGAATCCTTATGGGGAGGTGGGGGGGCATTTTGATTATGCATTCCCCATGGAACCTATTAAGGGTGATTTTGGAGATTGATAAGATCATTTTGAATTTGCATCATTTAGTTAGAATTATTAGGTTATAAATAATTTATTTGATTAAGATTTTGTATTAAAATTTTATGGGTTTGAATGTTGTTATTTACATTATGTGAAGCATTGGCATTGGTATTAGTGACATGGGTACCACTATGAGTCATATCATGTGTTCAATTAGTGGATTGAGAGGAATTGTTTGTGAGTCACTTGTAGCATGATTTTATTATGTAGAAAAAGATTTACTAGTAGAGGGATGAGAATAAGAAGCATTGGAGACATGATTACCTTTGATTGAAAATGATGCACTAGTGGATGAATTAAGAAGAGTGAGTCTTATAAGGGGTCCACTAGATGTATAACCTATCATGCTAGTAGAGATACTAGGCATGGAGGTGGAGAAAATTAGATATGAATATGTCATAGTATGAGAAGCAGTCAAAAGAGAAGGAAGAGGTTGAGAATAAAAGAAGCTAGTATCCCCAAATCCATGTGAGAATGTGGGATAAGGTGAATGGTGATCCTCAGTTTGAATGAGATGGAAAATAGTATAAGGATATTTTCCTTAATGTTGAAGAAAGTCATTGATTAAGAAGAGCATTTTTAGAGGATACTCTAATTCAAGTTGATCTTATAAGGAGAAAAGAGTGTTGTGAACTAAAGAGGAATGAGGAGGGGTCCCATAGTTAGTAGTATGATTGGCTACATACACATTACTTTCATCTAGAGTAGGATCCATAAACTTCTTATGGGAGATCCTATTGGGGTTGGTAAATCTCATCATATCTATTGAATTAAATTTAGTGTTATCTCCAAACAAGAATTTCATGATCAGGGAGAAAGATTAAGGAAGACTATACTAATGCAAAGGCAAAGAAGCAAAAAGGATACAGAGTCAACCAAGTTGATTGTGTTATTTAATCTAAGAGGTAGATAAGGGTACAAAGTTGTATAGGTCAACTATGTAATGTATATAGGGTATGAAACTAAGCTAATAAGGATACCAGGTCAAACCAATTGACTTAGTAATGTAACATTATTGGTAGAAAAGGATATAGAGCCATGAAAGTTGACTATATATTGTAGACTAGGAGATAAATCATGAAGAAAGAGATACATAGTCATACAATTTAATGAGTATTATTGATATAGAAAACATAGTATGGAAGAGACTATACCAAATAGAATGAAAGTGTGCTAAAATAAGAGGAAAAAATTCAATATAATTGAATCAAGAAATGAAATCAAACACACAAATAATTGGATCAATGTGAATGATCCAATTGGGGAACATGACAAAAAACCTTGTACTAATGCTAGCCAATATAATTTTTTGAAATACTACACACAAGGATTAGAGAGAAATAAATCAAATAAAAAAAAGTTCTAGGTGGTCACCTTTAGTGTTATTACATTATTATAAAGTATTGTTTTAAGTTTGATATAGAAGTTGGATGAAAATAGAGAACTAGAAATTAATCTATGAGATGGTTTTGGGATGTTTAGGCTGAAAGGGATATGTGTTGACAATGGAATCAGCTTTGTATTGGGGCCTAACCACCTAATTTTATAATCAAGTAGTGATAATGGTATCAGGCACTTTGCCAATATATACCATTAACCATGTATTTATGCTTGGCCATAAAACCAAGTTGGCTTCCCCCTTGAGGATGAAATCCAAGTAAGTGGGTCCTGGGAAAATAAGTGTTAAATGTGCCTTGACTATTGTGTTATTTTTTAGTGTGTACAAAAGAGAAAAATAGTGTAACTAAATTATAATTTCAAAAATAAAACACCTATTTAGACTATGTGAGTTACTCTAAGCATGCAAATAGCTTAAATGAAAGTGTGAATTAATCACTAACAAATAGTTGTTAATTAACAAAATTAGTATAGTATAGAGTTATTTCAATGACAACATATTCAAATATTATAGAACAAAGTTGACTAGGTCACTACTATTCTACAAAAATAGAAGTCTTTAAGAATAGAGTTGAATAGGTCGACTCAATCTTTTAGATAGAAGACAAGTTACAAAACTAAGTTGACCAAGTTGACTTAGCTTGATGTAGGGTTGTAGTTTCAAAGACTACTAAATTGCATAAAATATAACTAAAATGAAGTAATGAAGTCACAGAGATAAAGAGATGAACTTTGGTGGGTTATAATATGATTAGGATTACAAATTTTGTGTTGAAGTGCCTTGAATGTTGCTTTCAAATTTTGTAAACTAAGTCAACTAGTTTAACTCAATTCTATAAAACCCTATGTGTTGAAGGATAATAAGATGACTAAGGCAATCTTTTCAACCTAGTTTATTGATGTGGATTTTGGAAAAAACAATAAGATGACTAATTCAACCTGTTTTACTTAGTTTGTTGATTTGAATGCTGATAGAGAGAATAAGATGTCAAAGTTAGCCTATTCGACCTTGTATTCTTATTTGGGACTGAATAAGAGTAATGTTTTGACTTGTTTTATCTAGTAACCTATATATGATGAAGGATTAAATATACATAATAAAGTCTTTTTGATTCAACTATGTGTTAAACTTTTGCACAAAAAGTTAACTATACCTACTGGTTTGATACAATATCACAAATATAGAAAAATATTAAGATGGTAGAAATGAAAGTGCAAAAGAAAACATACAAGGGTTAGATTAATGTTGGGTTCACCATAATGTATATAATGGTAAATGTGTTAGATTATTTTTAATGATCCAAAGTGTTTAATTTTAATGTTTTTGAGTTTGCTTTGTTAAATAAGTTGGTTACTTGAGAAATTTTGTTCCCATAACCATCCATGAAGCTTTTTAAGCTTTCACCTTTCATTGTAAAAATCATCCAAATACAATAAAACATTATTTTTGTTGTGAAAATATTTTGATATAATGTAATTTATTCATTGTTTCCATTAGAATCTAGGCCATCAGTGGTATCAGATCATGGTTGTTGAATCCTGGTGAATTCAATATAAAAAACATGCAGGGTGAAAGATTTATTCATGTGGAATTCCAAAAATGGTATGACATTAACAAAAATTTTGGTTGGTCTAAATTTGAAACATTGGAGAATTATTGAAATATTTAATTTTCAATAGTTTATAATAAATTTGGAAAAATAGGCTATGAGTAGTTTGGTTTGGCCATATAATTGGACAAGCTTTTCTTGCTCCCTAGTAATGCATCCAAATTCCATCTTGAGCATTCAAGATTGGATTTTTAAGCCATAAAGTGATTAATATTTGTTTTATAAACCCCAAAAGTTGTCCAAATGTCATTTTTACAACTTTTCTTGCACTTGGAAGTCTCTGTGAAATGTAAAAATGGATCCAAACTTCCCTCAATCCATCTGTTGAGTTTCTAGCATGTTTTTGAGCATCTAAGGATCATTTTTCAATTCAAAAATATTTTATGAGTTTTTTCAAGAAACATATGCATTAGTATGGCCCATATATGTAGTAGTATGGCCTTTTTCATGCTAAATATATCTATGACTAGATGAAATGGTTTTCAATTTTAATTAAACTTGATATGCTAAGTTTATGATCTATATATGAGTTTCTAAGATCAAATCTTCATTCAAAAAACATCCTAGAAGTTTTTTAACATCATATTTGCAATTGTACAACCTGAATTTGTTATTGTATAACCTCTTCAACACTCAGTCTTCTTTAGAATTTCATATACTTGATCAAAATCCCTAATAATTGTCTTAAACTAAGCCAAATATGCAAGAATTAGGTTCTATATGGATTTGTATGGTCTAGTGGAATTTAAGATGAGTTACAAATTTCTCAAACTAGATTTGGTATTGGAAATCTCTAGGGAGGTGTTGGAAGTCTCAGGATAATTAAAATTTTGATTTTGTAAATTGTTTTTCTAAATTTTGATCAAAATTAGGGTTTGGTGGGTCCTACACTAGCTTTGGAAAGATTTAGTTTTTACTAGGAAAAATAATTCACATTAAAAATTATTTTTTTCTCACCCAAGTATTTTTTTTTTTTTGTAATAGAGCAAAAAAAATCAATTTCATCTAGAAAATCCTATCTTTATAAACTTGTAAATGCTCATAGATCGCTTGGATAGCCTAATTTTGTGAAGTGGTTTCAAAAGGGGAGGTCAAGAGTTTAAATCTTTCTTTTTGAAATAATATTCTTTTTAGAGAATATTTTGGAGGAATATTCTCTTTTGAGAATCTTTTCTTTATATTCATATGGAGACATAAGGGTGTAGTCCTAATTCTTACAACACTAATTGTTCCTTTAATTGTCCATGAAAGTGATCAAGTGACGAGGTAATTTTCATGGTTTTCAACATTCCAGATTCATTAAAATGATAAAATTTCATTTTTGGAGTTTCCTTATATGTTTTTTTGTAAACAAATGATGTCTCAAGGTCCATTTTTGGTTGAAACTAACACCTTAAAAATGCAAGTTCACTACAAGTCCTAGGATCATTTGTAAAATGGAATCTATTTTGAAGGTAAAGGTAAAACTTTGATAGCATTCCTTACTTTTTGCATCATGGCTAAAATTGTGAGCCTCATTTCTGACACTAGACACCTAACTCCTAAAAATTATAAAGAATGGTCAATGAACATGTAAAACACATTAATACTCAATGACTTGTGGGACATTGTTGAAAAATAACCAACATTACCCACTAAATCCAAAAAACTTATAGATTTTTACAAACATGACAGGTGAGCTCTTGTATTGTTAAAATCCACTTATAGTACACAAGTCATAATTCATATAGAAGATATCAATTATGAAGCATGAAAAGCATGGAAATCTCTAAAAGACTTGTATGATAAACAAACTAATTACAAGAAAATTGATCTCCTTATACAGTTTCTTAACACTAAACTCACTGATGATGAAGATGTTTCAGAATATGTGTCACACATTAAGAATTTGAAACAAGAATATGACACTAATAGCGATAAAATTGATGATGAAATGCTCATTTACATTGTTTTAAATCATCTTAATCCTAGCTATATGAAATTTTTAGAGATGTTACAGCTTAGTGATAAGATTAACAAATCTACTTTTTATTCAATTTGTGAGTTTCTCACTCAACATGAGCAATAATTTGTAAAGAAGAAAGAAAAACCTACTGAGGATGCATACTATTGTTAGGAACCCGTGCTTAATTGCTATGGATGCATATGCTTTGTAAGTCATCCCTTAGAGATTATTCGAATTATCCCACATACAAGGGAAGTAGTAGTTGTTAGAATAGAGTTAGTATATAAGTAAGTGTTGAGGCCGAATAAAGGCATCCATGAATTCATTGTATTGAGGTTGCTCAAAGGAGGTTGCCCCCTTGAAGAGGCCTGCGATCAATATAAGCTTTATGTGTTTCTGTTATTGGTAAGAGTTATTTTATTTTGGCATATTTTGATTAAATCTGTTGTAAGAGGTGAATCGCTGTAGGAGGTTCATCACATTTGGTATCAGAGCGCTTTCTTGGCTTTGTGGGTAGATTTGGAGCAATTTTTTTTTCAAAGCAGGGCTTTCCAGGAGCTGCGCCATTTTTTGGCAAGAAATTTTTCATTGCAGGTTCCATCATTTCAGATTGGGTAAATACCTATCCGCTTATCTGTGGGAAGTGCTTGGGCATAAGCCCTAAAACTCATTGTGAGGAGTACCACAGGAACCCCGAAGTAGCTAGCCCATTGAGAGGACCTGCCAGCGAAAAGGGCAATGACCCCATCCTGATTGACTAGATCCCACCCATGAGGTAAACCAAAAGCTGTCGTTAAGGGGTAAACCTGCGGCCAAAAAATTCTAGAGAGCGGTACTCGCTCAGACAACTTTGGTGGCCAGAGAGAATTTAAAAATCCATTAGGCAGCCAAACAAACTTGGGGTCCATATCCAACTTATCAGGTTCAGAGAGCAAATAACAGCATATCCACAGTTGATGATATTTTGAACCACACAATTGCAGACAAAAATCATGGAGGAAGAAATTGCCACATTGAAATCTCAGGTTACAAAGTTAACCGATATGATGTGTGGCTTGAATCAACAGAATAGCATCTTGCTCAACCGAATGCAGAAGGAGGAGTCTTCTTCAGACCGTCACTCCTTTACTTCCAACTCCTCCTGTGGACCTAAGCTAGACTTTCCACAGTTCAATGGTACAGATCCTACAGGATGGATATATCGAGCTGAATAATTCTTCAACCTCCACAATACTTATTCTGCAAACAAAGTCCCAATTGCTTCCTTTCATTTGGAACAAGAAGCACTTTAGTGGTACCGTTGGTATCTCAAGACCAATGATGAACCTGATTGGTCAGCTTTTGCATCCTTAATTTTGGGTAGGTTTGGTCCCTCAGCATTCGAGGATTTCACATGCACTCTCACCAAACTCCATCAAATAGGTACTATTCGAGAATATCAGCTTGAATTTGAAAAACTCGCTAATCACAATGAAGGGTTATCAGATGACTTCTTCAAAAGTTGCTTTGTTAGTGGCCTTAGAGAGCTGATCCACTCAGAGGTAAAAATGTTTTGACCTGAAAATATGATGGATGCTTTGGGTCTAGCTAAGTTAGCAGAAGATAAACTCTCCACACAGTGTCGACCTCCCACCTTTTTACCAGCCAAGAACACAGTGAATCAGTGGACAACCATAACCACACCAATCAATCGCCTGACTGAGGTAGAGATGTGGGCTCATAAAGAAAAAGGATTATGTTACAACTATGATGACAAATGGGTTAAGGGTCACAGGTGCATCCAACAAAAACTTTACTTGCTAGATGTGGAGTCACCACCAAAACAAGACAACGAGATTGATATTCCAGAATTTCAAGATGCTCAAGATGAACCCGGCACTGAAGAGGACCCAATGGTTTAAGAGACTCAACCTGAGATCTCAGTACATGCACTAGCAGGTGTCACTACTCCCCAAACCATGAAGGTCAAAGGGTGCTTCAAAAAGATCCCTCTCACAATCCTCATTGACTCAGGCAGTACTCATAATTTCATTGATCCTCGCATTGCTAAGGCAGCAGACTGCTTTATATACCCTTGTTCTAGCTTTGAAGTCATGATTGCTAATGGGGGCACATTACCATGTAAAGGGAAGTGTTGAAATGTGCATCTTGAAATCGGCGATTATAATTGTCACTCTGATATGTTTGCCCTACCCTTAGGTGGGTGTGATGTGGTTTTAGGGGCACAATGGCTTCGCACATTAGGACCTATTTTATGGGACTTCTCTAAGCTTTAGATGCAGTTCACATATAATGGTCAGAAGCACACCTTAAAAGGGTTATTACCAGGATTTGCTAGCATCATCAGTTCTCATCGCATGGAAAAACTTTTGAAAAAAGGCTCACATGGGGTCATTGCACAACTGCATTCCATTCAACTCCAGCCCTCTGCTGCTTCTAACCACCCTACAGACTTACAAGCCATACTCGCCAAGCATGCAACCATTTTTTAGAACCAGTAGGGCTACCCCCTTCACACCCTGACAATCACCACATTCCTCTCCTTCTAGGAAGCATTCCACCCAAAATTTGGCCATATTGTTACCCCCATCTGCAAAAGACTAAAATTGAGAACTTAGTCTGAGAACTCCTCAATTCTGGCATTATCTGCCCCAGCACCAGCCCATATTCCTCCCCAGTGCTTCTTGTCCACAAAAAAGATGGGTTGTGGCACCTTTGCATTGACTTTTGAGCCCTTAACCACCTCACTATCAAGGATAAATTCCCAATTCCTGTCATCGATGAGCTTCTTGATGAGCTCTATGGGGCCAAATTCTTCTCCAAGTTAGATCTGCGTTCTAGCTATCATCAAATTCGAGTGCATCCTGATGACATTCCCAAGACAGCCTTTCATACACATGAGGGTCACTATGAGTTCCTTGTCATGCCATTTGGCCTTACAAATGCCCCTTCCACTTTTCAAGCACTCATGAATAAAATCTTTCGGCCTTTTCTCTGTCAATTTATTTTAGTTTTCTTTGATGACATTTTGATTTACAGCCATGCATGGGCCGAGCATCTCCAACATCTTGAAAAGGCATTACAGTTGTTAGCCGACAATCAATTATGTGCCAAGCAATCCAAGTGTTCATTCGTTCAAGAGGAAATTGACTATTTGGGGCACATTGTTTCTGCCAATGGGGTTCACGTGGACCCAGAAAAAATTAGTACTATGCAGAATTGGCCTCACCCAACCACCCTCAAGAGCCTTCGTGGTTTCTTAGGTCTGACAGGATACTATCGCAAGTTCGTCAAAGATTATGGAAAGATCGTGGCTCCTTTGACTTCCTTATTAAAGAAGGATGCTTTCACCTGGGGTGCAACAGCTAATCAGGCATTCATCCAACTCAAACAGGCTATGTGTAGTACACCAGTTTTGGCACTGTCAGACTTCACCAAAACTTTCACCATCGAAAGTGGTGCCAGTGGCATTGGCTTGGTTGTTGTTCTTCTCCAAGAGGGCCGACCAATTGCCTTCACCAGTAAAGCCCTTTCTAGCTGCAATTTAGCTTTGTCTACATATGAAAAGGAAATGATGGCAATTTTACATGCAGTACAAAAATGGAGACCCTACTTACTGAGAAACCATTTTTGCATCAAAACTAATCATCAGAGTTTGAAATATTTCTTGGAACAGCGGGTCTCATCCCCAGCTCAGCAGAAGTGGGTCAGCAAACTCATGTGCTATGATTATGAGATCACCTATAAGAAGGGAAAATACAATGTTGTGGCTGATGCTCTCTCAAGAACCTTCGAGGACCACCCTTCCCTCTCTGCCATCTCCATGCCCATTCCTAACTGGTTGGAATCTATCCAACAAGGTTATGTAAATAACCCCTCCTTATGCCACATCATTCATCAATTGGCCACTGACCCCTCTGCCATACCACATTATTCATGGGATGATGCTTCTCTGCGATACAAGGGTCGTTTGGTGCTTCCCCAAATTTTAGACCCACATCAGGCTATCTTCTATGAAATCCATGCTTCCCCCTCAGCAGGGCACTCAGGGTTTCTCAAAACCTATGAGCGGGCACATCGACACTTCTTTTGGAAAGGCATGAAAACCAAAATTAAATAGATGGTGGTTGAATGTGAAACCTACCAACGACACAAAGGTGAAACCACATTGACTCCTGGTTTGCTCGCGCCTTTGCCCATTCCTACTAGGATCTGGACAGATATTTCCATGGATTTCATTGAGGGCCTCCCTAAATCTGGGGGAAAGACAGTGATCCTAGTTGTTGTCGATCGCCTCTCCAAATATAGTCATTTTTGTGCACTCAGCCACCCATACACCGCATCCACAGTTGCACAATTTTTCTTGGATGAGATCTTCCGTCTTCATGGCATTCCTTCTTCAATTGTCTCAGATCGTGATGCCACTTTCACTAGCCATTTTTGGATGGAACTCTTTCATCACATAGGCACACAGTTGAAAATGAGCTCTGGGTACCACCCACAAACAGATGGCCAAACAAAAATCATCAACAAATGCTTGGAGACCTTCCTTCATTGTTTTGCTTCAGAACAACAACATCAATGGGCCAATTGGCTTCCCCTAACTGAATGGTGGTACAATACCTCATACCACACTTCCACAAAAATGACTCCCTATGAGGTAGTTTATGGTCAAGCACTGCCACCACTTCTTCCATATCATCTTGGTAGCTCACCAGTTCAGGCAATTGACACTACTCTCCAAAACCGAGATCAGATTCTCTGCACCTTGCGAGACAATCTCCACATGGCCCAGAACTGAATGAAGCAGCAGGCTGATCAACACCGCTCTAAGCGTACCTTTCAACTTGGTGATATGGTCTTTCTTCGTCTGTAGCCATACAAGCAATCCTCACTAAAACAAAAAGGGTGCCAAAAGCTTGCTCCAAAGTTTTATGGGCCATATAAGGTTCTCCAAAAGATTGGGTCAGTTGCTTACAAGTTAGAGCTTCCACCTTCCTCCCAAGTTCATCTCGTCTTTCATGTCCCCTATTTGAAACAAGTTCTTGGATCCACCATCCGAGTGCAGACAGCTTTACCAGCACTTGATAATGAAGGCTCCATCCTTCTCGAGCCCGAAGTGATCTTGGACAGGCGCACCCGCCAACTTCGATCCCGCTCCATCACAGAGATCTTAATCTAATGGCACGGCATGCAACCAGAAGATGCAACATGGGAACCACTCTTCTAGATTCAACAACAATTCCCACATTTGAAGCTTTGAGGGAAAAGCTTTTTTTTTAAGAGGGAGGGGATGTTAGGAACCCATGCTTAATTTCTATGGACGCATATGCTTTGTAAGTCATCCCTTAGAGCTTATTCAAATTATCCCACATACAAGGGAAGTAGTAGTTGTTAGAATAGAGTTAGTATATAAGTAAGTGTTGAGGCCGAATAAAGGCATCCATGAATTCATTGTATTGAGCTTGCTCAAAGGAGGTTGCCCCCTCGAAGAGGCCTGTGATCAATATAAGCTTTCTGTGTTTCTGTTATTGGTAAGAGTTATTTTATTTTGGCATATTTTGATTAAATCTGTTGTAAGAGGTAAATTGCTATAGGAGGTTCATCACAACTATACCAAAATAGGAAATCTATTATATGAGACCAACAAGAAAAACTCTTTGAAACACTTTCAAAAAGATAAATAGAAACCCTCTCATAGGCACACTTCTAGGCATAAGTATCATTCTTGACATAGAGATCATTCAGGATATTCAAAACATAGACATCATATTGGTTCTCTGAAGCATGAGCATCACCATTCACATGGACACAAGCACAAGCATAGACATTCTTATTTAGGTGGCTATTCTTCCTCTAGTTCTAGTGGATTTGATACCATATGCTATAATTATGGTGACATAAGACATATCTCTACAAAATGCCCCTCCAAATAGAGCCCTTATTAACACTGACAAAAGGTAAAAGCACACTTTACTGGTCACTCTAGTCATTTTTGTCAATCTTTTAGGTCTTCTAGATATTGTTCTAATTCTTCTTCTGATAGATGGGATGACTGTGAAGTTGCTTACTCTACAGTTGATGACTATCTCTTCTGAGCTAGTAACACACCTATCTTGTGTGAGCTACTAGGCTTAAGATTAGGATTTGATGTAGTAGCATTTTTTGGCTTATGTACATTGCTTTCATATATGTAGTGTTTCTATGATCTTTGATGTGGAGAATTTTAGTGATTTGTACTTGGTTTATTTGTTACATATCTTCTCACATCATGCTTAATAGGGGGAGAAGATATTGCATATTAGTTTTTCGATAAGTCATCAATGGTGTGTGGTATGAGTTAGCATTGTGTTGCTATCATTATTAGTACTGAGTAAAGGCCTACGAGAGATGTTGAAAATTATTGGCCTTGAGTTTGAGATATGATATACATAATATAAGGGTAAGTTACTTGTTGGATAGATTCTATGTGAGGATTGATGTAGTTGGATAGTGCATGATCATGTTCTACTATAGTGTAAGGATGATCAGGGTGTGGATTAGTCTAGGATGCATAGTGTACCAGTTGTAGTTATGGTAGAGTCTACTTGGATGACTCATAGTTCCTTACTCTAGTCTTTCTATACCCCTTTGGATCAAGGGGGAGTGTTTTGGATTATTTTTAATGATCCAAAGTGTTTAATTTTAATTTTTTAGAGTTTGTTTATGATTTACAGTTTGATTTTTTAAATAAGTTGGTTACTCAAGAAATTTTGTTCTTGTAACCACTCATGAAGCTTTTTAATCTTTCACCTTTCATTTTAAAAATCATTTGAATACAATACAACATTATTTTTGGTGTGAAAATATTTTTACATAATGTAATTTCTTCATTGTTTCCGTTGGAATTTGGGCCATCAAAATGCAGTAGATCTATAAATCAATCCTAGATCAGAGAAGATAAATCCTACTTACACTTCAAATTATAGATAAATTATATAATTGGGGTCATGACCAATATGGATCTACTAGACCTATATAATCATTCTCTTCCCACACTAATATCATTAAGGAGGGTTCCAAAGCCTCCAGTCAAGTAAAACTATGTAATAAGCCTAACTAGGTAATATGTTTTATATTCACTAAACTTATAACAAGTAAATTAAAGTCTAATCTAGTGTTCCCCAAAGCTTGTGGCATAAAGTGGGGGTAATAGACATTAAAATAAAACATGCATAGAATCATATACTTATGTCAATGTATACATAATCTTAATACATGAAATAGAAATGTAAATGTATATCTATGTACTCATACAAAGGAGGAAAAAAGTTATAAATACTTACCTTTGAAGATGAATTTTTCGATCCTCAATATCTCCCTTGGAAAAGGTGCTTCACAAGAGGTTATTATGGTATGTAAAGATGACAAGGATAAATCATCTCTTGGATACACAACCTATCAATACATCCAAAAGACTTTTACATAATGTTGTATCTGTATTTCCAAAGAAAGTATGAAACCCTAAGCTTACTCTTCAAGTACAATGGTGGATAAATTGATGAAAAATATATCTTACTTCTTCTTCTCTTCTCTTAGAAATGGCAAAATTAATATGTTTATATAGGTGGATATAACACTAAATCCTTATGAAATTTTAGGCCAATAAGGTCCTCCTAGTCAATATAATATCATAATTGACAAAAACAAACTAGGTCATGGATTAGGTCACTACAGGCTGATCTATACCGTAATAAGTTTTATCAAATAAGAGTACAAGGTTGATGGGGCTGAATATGTAATGTAAACTATCAAAAATGGTTTTAGGCTAGGGAAGGGATAATGATGGTGTTAAAAGACTAGAGGAGGGTGTAAAATAGGAGGCAAATTTTAGGGGATGGTTTTAGGAGATAAGTGTGTAGATAAGAAGTGAAAAAAAGGACAACAATCCTATGAAGCACCAATGGCCTGCCCACCCCTTTCCCAATGCACCCCATAGGTCATGTACTAAAAGAGGTTGAGACTCGATGGGTTACTACAAGATAGATAGCATCATTAGTTGATATATTTTAAAAATATTATGTGTATATAATATTCATTATCTATCTTCATGAAGATATAATCCTAGATATACAAGTAAGATTTGTCAAAAAGTACACCACACATATCAAGGGAAAAACATCCACTATGAATGTGTTAATGAAATGTGAATTAATATAAAACTTAATATTACATTATTTGGTCACCTTGATGTCTACACCTTAATTCACCAAACCCAAAGAATATGGGTTCAGATGATTTTAATTATATATCCCAAATTTGTATAATAACTCATTTCTTTTCAAATTTTCTTGTGAATAAATAGTAAAAAGAGCTCCCAATTCAAGGTTTTTTTCATTTGAAATTTACTATGGAAAATATTATAAAATTAAATCTTTTGAGAACTAATACTACCCAAACATACCTCTCTATTAATAAAGGTAAAACATAAAGTCTCATCCACATATAAGTTGTAACCATTGTCTTAACCTTTAATATAGGTCATAACCTTATTCTTATTTTTGTTCTTGAATAGATGCAATTATTGATTACCATCAAACATTGATCTTCAAAATTAAAATCAACATCACAATTCCCATAATGCATTTTACTATCCTTCTTAGAAATGGAAGTAGTGTTATGTTTATCTTTACCTACCTTTTAATGACACCTTGTTGATTGTAAGTTATTTGAGAAGTACATGGAGCCTTATTTTTGTCCATATCTAAGTAGCGATCATGAGAACAAGCCTCATTTACATTTTTACACTTTGGAAAGGATAAGTATACTCAAATGTATATGGATTCCACCAACATACTTCATTAATATGTCATGATTTATTGTATCTTTATCTATTTGGATAGCATTCATTTATACCTGACTTCTGTACTCTTGCATGATTTGGCCATGGTTTTTCCTATGATATAAATAATACATGGACCTATCTTCCTCATTAAAAAAATGATCTTCTTGATATCATCCCACTTATTAATAAAAGGAATCTTCTTAATAGCCAACATATGATCATAAACATCAAAACAAGTTAAATCATGATTGGTTAAATTTAACCTTATAAAATAAAAAAATTGGCTCTTGTTAAATTGATGAAACCTAAAATGTACCTCTAGTTTGGTTGGATAATGGTCTAGCCTCTCTACTCTAAAAAATCCATCATGTGTTAAATCTCTACCTTTTTCTTAGCCTTGAATAGAGGTGGAGCTTTGTTGTAATAGGGATTTTATTCCACCTTATAATTCTTGGGGTCATCTTCCTTATTTAATTTCAACACCTCCATAGAAACACCAAGCTTCTCCATGAGAATCCCCATGATGTACTCTAAGTGGTTAATCTTTCTTATATAAAGAGATATGTTAGTCATTCCTTCTTCAATTTTTTGAAATCACTCCTTTTTTATGGGTTATTTATTTATAATTATGTTCTCTTTATTCCACTTCCTTATGTGATGTATTATTTAAAGGGAAATTGGAAGGAACTATTTCAAATAATTTGTACTTATTACTAGTCCAAATCCAATTAAAAATATTAGAAATGACTCTTAATTATTCAAAATTTTCTAACTTTAAATTGTCTCCAATGTATTAAATGGAGAATAGATAAAAATTATTACCATATTCTTAGTCTAATTTATTTTAAATATATGAAAATTAATCTTAACTAACATTATCTCTAGTCTAATTTATAGGCATAAGTCCAAATTATTTGAAATGGTTCTTAGGATACCTTAACCACTAGCACTACTTGTTCTATTGAGAAACATATATTGTAATGTAGTCACATAAAAACCACACAAAATGACTAATACTAATCTAGCTATGATACCAATTTATCCAAAGTAAGTGAATATTCCACACTAAGATTTGCCAACACAAATCCAATACTTATAACTTGACTAGTGATTGATAGATGACTATTATAAACTATCCTAAATACTAAAATAGAAATAACCAAGTGATATAAATGAAATTTGAATAATACAAAAGTTTATAAGGAATCAAAATATTTAAAGAATCATAAAATTAACTCAAAATTTATCCTGGAGAGACTAGTGTAGGAAAAAATATAGTGGGTGATACAAAATCATTCTCATTCCACTATGAAATTTAAAAAATGTAGAATTTACTACCTATGATAGATATAAAATTAGAAGTTGCAACTAAGAAACAAATAAAAAATTAATTTCCTATTATAACACCAATCTAAAACTTTCTATAGAGCTTCAATAAAATATAAATAAAACCAAACAATTTACCTTCCATCTTACCCAACAAAATTGAATTTCCTTCTCCTTTGGTTGACTTGGATTTACTCTTGAGATTATGTATGTGAATGCTCAATTCAATATCCAATGAAAAGGAAATTTTATCAATATAAGGATGTGATTTATTGATTCTCAAATAGATTCACAAGGTAAATTTGATATCACTTAGATATCTTGATGATGGATTATTAAAAATGGAGATTGACACTTCAATTTATAGGCTTTTAGATGGACTACTACAAAAAATCTAGATTTATTGGATTATGTAAATTTGGATTATTGGATTTGAGTCCTCATCCTAGTGAAAGAGACCAATTCCTCATGTGTTTGATAAATAATGGGGAAGTTAGTTGGTAACTAAAAGTTTCTCATGAATGAGTCAAGGTATTTGGAAAACTCACCAAATTGGATTAATGTTTCAATGATGACTCAATAAATGGTTGAGGAAGTTAAGGAAATGGTTTTATGACTCAACACTTTGTGGAAATAAATGTAGAAGTGTTCACTGAGTTATAAATTTAGTATATTTAATTATTATTTTTGGATCTATGTGTTCATAATTAATTAATTAATTAATTAATTAATTAATATTAATTAAATATTGAAAAAGGGAGGGAAATGATGTTAGTGGACTTTAGGATAAAATCCAAATTTTAGATGATGGTTGATGATTATGAAGAGTGATTATGTCAATATATAGAAAAGCCAATTATGACACAGAATGTGGTAGAGTTTAGGTTCCTACATTTGGCCTTCTTTGAAAGGGTATTTTGACTAGAAGAAGTAATTCCTTTTCAAATAATAAATAAAAATCAGAGTGAAAATGGATGTAAGAAGATTCCCTAGGTAGATTTAAATTATTTGAATGATTCCCCCTCAAGGGATCATGTGAGGAAAATATATGTGGATGAGTGATTGAAATGAATGAAAATGAAGGAGGGTTAGATGGATGGATAGAAAAAATGGTGTACTTTATACCAAAATAAATAGAATGACCAGTCTTGATACGATTCTTTCATGATTGTAGGCATAGGTAAAATGAATTGATTGAAGTAAATAATTACTAGGGGTAGTTTGGAGAAATAATATTTCCCAAGATAAGTTACACATTTGGATTTTTTGCTATGTTGATAGTTACATAAAAATGGATTTTGAAATGATGTATCCTATTGATAGTGAGATTTAAGGATAGAAATATATAATACAATGATTTTCGGATTTATTTACTTGATTAATTTACAATGAAATAATAAATAAATGGATAAATATGATTAATTGGATTCATGATGTGAAGTGAAAATGAGATGATATATTTTGTGAAATAGGCTAAAAGTCTTGAGGGGGTGAAAATTTTGGATGGGTTGGGAGAATAAATAAGGGTAGGGGTAAATTGAAAATCATTGTTGTAATGAATTTTCCACTTGGGATTTGAATATAATAGGATGATGAATGTATAGGAATATGATGATGGTATTGATGCAATAGTTAAATGAGATTAACCCATGGATGTTATTAACCCACATGAGGTAATACTTCCACATTTTTATTAGATTTTATGATGGAATCATTTTCCCTAATCAATGATATTTTTAAGGATTGGATTGGGAATGATATGTCTTGAGATAAGTTACACACTTTGATGTGATCCAAGAAATGATATATGCAAGAGGGTAGATGTGAGAATGATATAGCTCATTAAAAAAGTGAGCTTAGATTAGGTGGATGGTTTGATTTAGGTGATTTATGCACAAGCATAACCTAATAAATTAATTGACTACATAAATCAATGATGATTGATCAGGTGATTGGATAACATGGATTTAATTTATTGTTGGTAGATAGAGGTGATTATGGCATGTATGGTGAAGTTAGATAGTTAGTTTTAAAATGGGCTAGTGTGTGTTAAGGATGTGATGTATTTCTAGAGATGATATAATGATGTGTATTGGGTGAAAAACTATATTTTATTGTCTTTTCACGTACTTCTAACATAATTTCCTAGATGCTTTATAATATTAACTAAGCAACCTTATTTTTTATTTTATAATTGACAATATGCAAAAATGGTATAGAAAAACCATGATCTCTATTTTGTAATATGTGTAATAACTGACATAGTCATAAGTGCATGAAATAATGCATCATGATATAGAATATCATAATACCATAATTTCTAATGCACATAGTGACTTAATTTAAAGTAATAAACAAGACAAGATAAAACATGTAAAACAAACACACAAAAAAACACAAAACACATAGACAGAAGTAAGTAAAAAAACACCTAAAATAAAATGCTTATTCTACATCAAGTTAAAAATCTTGTTGTTTAATGACTTATGGTGATAGGATTTATTTGAATGATTTATTAATGATTTTAACAATGTTTGGACCAAGACAATGATTTTTGGATTGTGTTATATTTTCAGATTTTAAGTTTTCTAATTTTTTTCTTCTTTTTAAAATGGTTTTGTGTTTTATTGGACTTTTATTTAATTTCATTTTTGGAATTTTTTTTTGTATTTTGTATACAAGGGCTACTATAAAAATAAAAACCTATTCTAAACTGAAGCATAGATAGATAGTGAATGGAAGGGATAGATTAAGGATGGATAAGAGTGGATAAAAATTAAGTTGAAAACTATAAGGAACACATTGCCTAAAAACCAAGTGTCTAGTCATCTAAGTACCATTGTATGGATATACCAATATCTTTCTACGAACATGATGCAGGAGCATCGACAATAGTTTCATGGAGGACTAGTTGAGATCATCAAACATGCAAATTCAAATGATATTCTAGTGTGACATTTCAAATTCCTATTTTCCCTCCAAATTGTGTTTAGATTTCAAAATTTCACCTTGGGAGTAAATGTAATTGTCAAAAGTGAAAACTGAAAAGGTAAAAAGTGATTGTTGGGATGTTGAGGAAATAAGGGAGAAATGGTTGAAACTATTTTCAACCTTAGTATATTGTTAAAGATTAAAAATAGTATTTTGTTTTGCCTTAAGCCCAAAATGGGGCGTAGAAGTTAGAGGGGAGGCTCTTCAAAAGAGAAAAAGAGAGAATTCAGTAAGGAGAGAGGATGAGAGGGATGTAGAGGAGAATAAGGACAGAGAGGAAAGGTCCTCTCATTCAAGGAAAGAAGATAGAATGAAGAAAAGAGAGGAGAAATAGTGAGGGAGGACCTCACTCAAGAGCTGTTAAAGTTAAAGAAAAGGAGCAGATTTAATGTAAAGTCAAGAATGTGTGGAGGAGTAGACAAGGATTTGGAAGCCATGGAACATTGATATTGAATCTAGTATTGAATTTTAAGTTTTCTATTTTATCTAAGAAAGAATGAATGTTTTGTTTCATATATGGTTTCTTTATGGAATTCTAGTGACAGGCCTATGTAAGTGTGTGTATGATGACTCTCTAAAGAAAATTGTGGAAAAGTAGTTATCTTGTATGTGGGAACAATTTTAAATTAGTATTATTGTGACCAATAGGTCTTAAAGAACTTTAAATGCTATAAGCATCCTAAACATGACCTAAACAGGATACTTAGGCATATAGGCCTACAACCCACTGTCCAAGGTAAAATCCACGTGAAAATGTTTGCATGAAGTTATTAATGATATGGAGATAGGTATATAAGGCAATTATAAACTTAATAGAAGAAGAAACAGGCTTTAGAAACCCCTTTGACATCTTAAAACTCCAACTGTTGGTTCTCGGGCCTGTAGGTGACAGTATACAGGCAAACATAAGAAAGTTGCATGTTTTGCATAGTAAATGGATAGATAAGTGCATCTTTGATATGAAAATATGAATTGGGAAGTAATTTAAGGTATTTAAATGTTTTTTTATCATCTTGAAAGTCTATTGATCATTGAAATAGAGAAGGAAATCATAAACCCTATTGACTGTCATATACATTCAAAGACAGCTGTGATGTCTTGCTTGGAAAGTATAGGAGGTTGATATTACCAAGGTGATGATTGGAGAAGGTGTAGGGTATTAATAAATACCCTAAAAATTTTATTGTAACCCTTTAAATAGGATAAAACACTATCAACCACAATGAATATGCTCTCAGCCTGTGTAAGTCCTTAGAAAACCCTGAATTAGGGTCGGTCCCTCAAAATGAGTTTAAATTCTTAAAAACTCTTGAAAATCTGAAATATTACCATTTATGTTGTTAAAAAATTGTTTTAAGTGATTTTCAAATGTTTCAATATGGATAAATACAGAAAAAAGTCAATTGCCAAGTGAATCCTAGGTGCATGTGAGATGAAGAGCATAGGCCAATATAGGAAAAGTGAATTTCTCCAAAGAAGTGCACTAAAAAATGTTTGATTATCTTGTAAGAAGGTAATGGGTATTTGGAATGATTCTTTTTTTGATTATAAAGTCCGTACTTTACTATGGACAAGAAGATTTGCATTCAAGGAGGGCTAATTAGAACAGGGCTTAAAGAAGTACAATTCCGTACAAAATAACCTCATGAGATTTTATAGTATGTTATATAAGATCTTAATGGGTATCCATAAGTATTTTTACATTTAGTATTGATATAACCTACAAGGAGTTATGGCCAATAAACAGAGGAAACAGGGCTAAAGAATGATATCACAGCCTATAGGTCAAAGGAAGAGTTTTAAGTTTTACACTAAAGGAATGATTGATCTGAATAGGTCTGTATAAGTATGTTAAAATTTATGGAACCTCTATAAAAAGTTATCTCACATATTGATGGTTACAGAGCAGTCTAAGGACAGTTTCAACATTTGGTATCAGAGCTTGAAGCTCTTGGGAATTGGTAATTTGTTGATGGTTATGATTTATAATGAGTTGTTAGATGGAAGTATTGTTGAAGGCACTGCAAAGCAGCAAGGTACATGAGGGCATCAATAATAAAGCAAGCATCAAAGGTATGAATAGTTTTGTAATTGATAAAGAGATTGCTAATTTGAAGAGAGAGTTAGCTAAGATTAAAGATGAATATGAGTCTTGGATGCAGATGGACAAGTAAGCATGGGTGTGGCCAATGAGGATGAGGTTGAAGTGGCCAATATATCTCCTAATGAAGAGGATAAGAAGGCAAAATAATATTTCCATGAAGAGAGAAGCCCATAGAGGCTTGAAGAAGATAAGAAGGTTGTCAAGTGAGCAGCAAGAGGAAGAAGTTGTGAAGAAGGTTCTCATTGTGGAGGACAAGAGAAGAGAAGAAAGAAAAGATGAAGTGCTAGGAAGAGCACTTGAGAAGATGAGAGTGTTAATGAATAAAGCACTCATAAAGTCCTTGTGGTCTCTTATTTTTATTTATAATATTGTCTTTGCATGGGTAATTGCAGGTATGAACAGCCTTGTAAAGGTCAAGAGAAGAACCTTGAAGAATGAAGAGATTGGTGCAAGAGAAGACACCAAGTACACAAGTGAATGTGTAAGAGAAAAGAAAAATTTTGTTGTTGTTGATAAAGAAGAAGAGATGCATTGGTTAATGCATGAGGGAGGTGTTGAAGAACCCATACAAGTAAGAGAAGAGGTAGAAGATGAAGCTGAATTCTATGATGCCATTGAATGCCAAGAGGAAGAAAGAGAGTAGCCAAGCACAAAGGGAGAGAAATATTGCTCCATATACCAAGCTATCAAAGAGGTAAATGAAGTGTTAAGACCTGATTTTGATTGTTATTATGAGCATGAAGCTGCTAATGAACAGGTGCAAGAGTTAAGGAAGATGATAGAGCCCTCAAAAAGAGAATTTAAGCATGGATATGTGATGCCTAAATGGTGGAAGAAGAAAACTTCCAAGCAATAGGAAGTGCTGGTACAAGAGCATGGTTATAGGATGCCTAAATGGCTTGTGAAGTCAATTGATAAGAAGAAGAATCAAATGTGGGTACCTAAGAAGGCAAATAGAAAAGATGTGAGTGATGAGGCAACAACACCAAGAAGTCAATGGAAGAGGATTGAAGGTGATTCTAGCAGCCAAGAGAATGAAGATGAGAAAGAAAACTTCTCAAATAATAATGAGGTAGAGCATGAGGATGCAAAGATGAAAGGTAAACAAATTGTTTGTGATGATGTTTTTGAATCCTTCAATGATATTTTCATGAGAAATGAAAAATGGAAAGTGGCTGTGTGGACTAATATGCAGCAAGGAGAGAATTCCAAATGGATGGATGATGAGGAAAGGAGAAAGTATGCAGCAAAGCAATCAAGATGGCTTCAAGAAGAGATTAAAGAGAGCAAGGAGACAGAAGGTAAGGATACTGCAATTGTATTTGATAATTATATTGATGTTGATGAAGAAGTTGCCTTGTATGAAGAAACCATAGAATGGATGAATGTATTTCTAGAGGATGAAAGACAATTTGGTCCTAATTTTGATATGGGACATGAAGATTTAGATGAGCTTGTGTTGAGTGAAGAGTTGAAGAGGATAGAAGAGTTGTTGAATCCTCCAAGAGAGTTGTGTAGAGGCACATGTCAACATGGTGGCACTATTGATCAGATGGAAAATGAATTGAGGCAAGAGCTAAGAAAAGATGAGATAAGAGATGAAGGGCAAGTAATCCTTAAGAAAGAAGGACCCAAGTTTGATGAACAGAATGGTGGGATATATGAGATCTCACTAAAGGAGGAAATGAGAATGTTATAAGAGTTCTTTAGTTCTTCAAAAGAGCTACATACAGGTACAAGCCATGGTGAAGATAGCATTGGGAAGAGTGAAACAAGACAAGAGCAAAGCAAAGAGGCAAGGACAGTTTTGGTCAAGGAACAAGAGCATGGAGACAGCCAAGAGGCTTCATGGCCTAAATATTTTGATTCTATGGTGGCTTTGAATGTTTTGTATGCAGGTATGAAGGTAGCTAAAGTGAATGACATACATGAGTCATTGGAGAAGCTCCCAAACCAAGAAGAACAACAAGAAGATCTAGAAGATATGTATGAAGATGAAGAAGCATAGAAGTGGGAGATGATAGTTGAGAAATAAATGAGGAGAAGAACATACCAGAAGAGGAAGAACAGCAAGATGAAGCACAAAGACTATTCCAAACAAAGACAAGCATTGGTATTGACAACAAGACTGTGGGATCCAGGTATAAAGTGAAGACTAAAGTGAAGAGGAAGCATGACATTTAAACTAAGGTTAAAATATTTTCTATAGGGAGAGAATGATGCAGGAGCATCTACAATAGTTTTATGGAGGACTAGTTGAGATCATCAAACATGCAAATTCAAATGATATTCTAGTGTGACATTTCAAATTCCTGTTTTCCCTCCAAATTGTGTTTAGATTTCAAAATTTCATCTTGGGAGTAAATGTAATTGCCAAAAGTGAAAACTGAAAAGGTAAAAAGTGATTGTTGGGTTGTTGAGGAAATAAGGGAGAAATGGTTGAAACTATTTTCAACCTTAGTATATTGTTAAAGATTAAAAACAGTATTTTGTTTTGCCTTAAGCCCAAAATGGGGTGTAGAAGTTAGACGGGAGGCTCTTCAAAAGAGAAAAAGAGAGAATTCAGTAAGGAGAGAGGATGAGAGGGATGTAGAGGAGAATAAGGATAGAGAGGAAAGGTCCTCTCATTCAAGGAAAGAATATAGAATGAAGAAAAGAGAGGAGAAATAGTGAGGGAGGACCTCACTCAAGAGTTGTTAAAGTTAAAGAAAAGGAGCAGATTTAATGTAAAGTCAAGAATGTGTGGAGGAGTAGAAAAGGATTTGGAAGCCATGGAACATTGATATTGAATCTGGTATTGAATTGTAAGTTTTCTATTTGATCTAAGAAATAATGAATGTTTTGTTTCATATATGGTTTCTTTATGGAATTCTAGTGACAGGCCTGTGTAAGTGTGTGTATGATGACTCTCTAAAGAACATTGTGGAAGACTGGTTATATTGTATGTGGGAACAATTTTAAATTAGTATTATTGTGACCAAGAGGTCTTAAAGAACTTTAAATGCTATAAGCATCCTAAACAGGACCTAAACAGGATACTCAGGCATATAGGCCTACAGCCCACTATCCAAGGTAAAATCCACGTGAAAATGTTTGCATGAAGTTATTAATGACATGGAGATAGGTCTATAAGGCTATTATAAACTTAAGATAAGAATAAACAGGCTTTAGAAACCCCTTTGACATCTTAAAACTCCAACTGTTGGTTCTCAGGCCTGTAGGTGACAGTATACAGGCAAACATAAGAAAGTTGCATGTTTTGCATAGTAAATGGATAGATAAGTGCATATTTGATATGAAAATATGAATGGGGAAGTAATTTAAGGTATTGAAATGTTTTTTATCATCTTTAAATTCTATTTATCATTGAAATAGAGAAGGAAATCATAAACCCTATTGACTGTCACATACAGTCAAAGACAACTGTGATGTCTTGCTTGGAAAGTATAGGTGGTTGATATGACCAAGGTGATGATTGGAGAAGGTGTAGGGTACTAATACATACCCTAAAAAAATGATTGTAACCCTTGAAACAGGGTAAAACACTCCCAACCACAATTAATATGCTCTTGGCCTGTGTAAGTCCTTAGAAAACCCTGAATTAGGGTCGGTCCCTCAAAATGAGTTTAAATTCTTAAAAACTCTTTAAAATATGCAATATTACCCTTTATTATGTTAAAAAACTGTTGGAAGTGATTTCCAAATGTTTTAGTATGGATAAATATGGAAAAAAGTCAATTGCCAAGTGAATCCTAGGTGCATGTGAGATGAAGAGCATAGGCCAATATAGGAAAAGTGAATTTATCCAAATAAGTGCACTAAAAAACATTTGATTATCCTATAAGAAGGTAATGGGTATCTTAAATGATTCTTTTTTTAATTATAAATTCCATACTTTACTCTGGACAAGTAGATTTGCATTCAAGGAGGGCTAATTAGAACAGGGCTTAAAGAAGAAAGTACAATTCCATACAAAGTAACCTCATGAGATTTTCCAGTATGTTATAGAAGAGATTAATGCATATCTAGAAGTATTTTTACATTTAGGATTGAGATAACCTACAAGGATTTATGGCCAATAAATAGAGGAAACAGGGCTAAAGAATGATATCACAACCTATAGGTCAAAGGAAGAGTTTTAAGTTTTCCACTAAAGGAATGATTGATCTGAATAGGTTTGTATAAGTATGTTAAAATCTATGGAACCTATAGAAGAAGTTAGCTCACATATTGATGGTTACGGAGCATTCTAAGGACATTTTCATGAGAACATGTCTTAATATGTCTCCACTTCCTTTCCAAAGTCAAAATTGGGAATAAGGTTGATGGTATGGTGGAAAGGATTGGATTTATAAGGATGGGATATGATGGGTTTTGGATGGGTAAGGATTAAATCAATAAGTATGGGTTTGGATAGGTAAGGATGGTAAGGATCAATTAGGAAAGTTGTAATATGCATAAGGATGGAGGGATAATTTATATTGTGTAGTGTTGAGATGGAATGACTTTTTCCCCAAGTATGAGGTATTTACAGATAACTAGTTATTTTACACATGATGCCAAAAAAAAAATTTATCATGGTACCTATCCAAGGTGCCATAGAAATGGTTTTCTTATGTGGATGAATTTATTAATATATTTTATTAATTTTTTTAGGCATCTCAATCATGGAATTTTCAATATTTAGGATGTTGACCCATATTTATCTTTCAGGTATGCACTTTAAATATGTCCTCAAAAACTTTATTGATTTTTAAGATGGATTCTTCCAAATTATTTAGGATACCATCATAGACCCTATAATAGAGGGTGATACCAAAGAGGGTGAAGAGTAAGGTATGTTGGATTAATGATGTGTGTTAAATGCATGAAGGATTCAAAGGGATGGAATTATTATGAGGGTAAGTGTAGGTGTCATGATGTGAAGAGTGATTGAGACCAATAATATTGCATTATGTAATAATGAGAGTAAATACAATTTGGATGGATTTTAGATTTAAATTTTCTTCAATGGTGTCTTCAATATGTGATGGGGTTTGTCCTATAATTGAGCTAATGGAATGGGTAGATTAATCTTCTCATCCATTCTTGATTTAAAATTATTTTCACCAAGGGACTCTTCATAAATAAAATTATTTTTGTTTTGATTTTTATTTTCCAGTAGTGCCTCAAAAAGGTTTTCACTATGGGATTGTGATTTTATATATTTGGGTTTATTTGGATTGAAATTATGATTTTGATTATCCAATACCTACTTGAATAGGTTTTAACTATGGGACATTGATTTCAAATTTGGATTTCTGAGATTAGAGGATTAATTTTGATTTAGGAATGCCTATTATTCCCAAAAAGTTTGATTTTGGTTTATGATTTTATAATAATATGTCAATAATGAATTTAAAATTATTTGATTTTCATGGAATAAATTTGATGGTAGGTAAGATTATTGATCTTAATCAATCACTGAAAGAGATTAAATATTAGTATGGGAGAAATGATGGATGTTGTGAATTTTTGGTCCCAATCGATGGGATTGGGAGATTGAATGTCAAGATAGGAGGAATTTGGTGGTGTTTATAAAAGGAGTATGGGTAGAATAGTCCTCATAGGGATTATGAATGGAGCCTATTTATATTATGGCTAAGGCTTCCTTAAAAATTGAAAAAGTATCACTAACATCTTTACATTGATTTTCAAATGTTTTGTAGTTGGTGTCATTGGGTCTTGTGTGTACATGAATATGGATAATTTTAATTATTACCTATTTATGGAGTTTAAGGCATCTCCCTTGGTAGTTCATGATTTTAAGGATTCTACTTGCTATAGGATATTTATTAATTTGGAATCATGATGCTAAGATGTTAGTGTATAAATAGGGATTATTGGAAGACCATATTTGATAAATGATATGGTACCAACTGATAGGTTGTTATTATATATTTGGTATTTATGTTTGGATTTCCACTACTTCCAAGAGAAGTAGGGAGGTTAGATGCATGTAAATTTCTTTGAATTTTTTTTGTCTACAAGTAACACTATCACTTAAGGTGCATGTTGTGGGGTGATGGGGATTTCAATGTGTGATAATAGGTTAGGTGATTGACCAATGGGTGGTAGGTTGTGTTGGTTAGAGGTTGATTAGCTAAAAATGGTTTATTGGTCAAAAATGGCTCTTGAGAAAAGATATGATCTTGGTAAAAAATGGGCTCATGGTTTAAAATGGGCTCCTATTCGAAGATAGGATCTTCAATGAAACGCTCATAAATTATGAGTGGATAGTCAAAGGTAGGTTCATCAAATATTAGTGGTAGTCCACAGTGATCAAATATGGGTTGGAAAAACATGGTTAAATCAAAGATAGGCTCATAAAATATTGGTGGTAGGCCATGACCTTGATTTGTAAGTGGAGCATCTTGACTGTATTCAAAATACATCCTTTTATACACCCAAGCTATTATTATTATGTGTGAATACACTTGTATATACTTAAATATCCCCTTTGGCAATCAAGTATTAGATATAATTATTAAATCTCAAGAATATATTAATATAATGTACCTCAATCCTAAGATACTTATATTATTTTTCCATTTTATACAACTTAGGCATTGTTTGGATCTTATCAAAAAATTTGGTGTGTGGATACATGATCATGTTTTCAGTAAGTAGTTGATGAGATATTACATCTAAGGGATACCTAAGAGGATTAAATTTTCTATGTTTGGACATGGATGGATTGGATTCTTGGATATATTATTTTTTATGGTGTGGTGATGGTAGGACATATTTGGTTTTTTGGACTTCATGTGGATCAAAGGCTGGTTTGGATGGTGATGGACCAAGGGTTGGATTGGTGGGATATTTAAGATTTTTGGATTTTGGATTAGACAAGTCATTATATTGATTAAAATATGAATATATTAATTTAATAGGTTTTAGATGTAGTTTTAAATATTTATAATATTAGGTTAATTGTTGGATTTGTTCAAGGATGGTTGGATTTTGGAATTTAGATGCTAGAGCTGATTTTATTTTAGAATTATCATGGGGGATGTTGGGATTCCATACTAATGAGGTGTCCTTAGTTATTTGTATCAAATTCAAAAGGAAAACATGAATTTATCTCTATAAAATGTATAAGTAGATCATCCCTGTTTGTAAATAAGTATTTATAAAAATTGGTTTTGGGTGTCATAACTCAATATTGTTATGAATTTAAGATATTTTGGATTCAAGATGGATTTTATATTTAAGTTTTGTCTTGAATTTGGATTGGTTTGTGCATATTATATTTTTTATTTAATATGGTTTTGGATCCAAAATAATTTGGGTTCAAGGGTTGTGACTCAAAATAGTTAATATACACAAGGGTTGATCTAATATATTTTGTATGGATTATTTGAGTTTCACTCAAAATAAGTTGTGACTAAAAATTGAAACTATAATTTTTTTCAAGATTCTCAAGTTGTTTAGACTTAGTTTATTATTAATTTATAAAACAAGGTTCTATTTTGAAAAACTAATAAATTGGTTTTTATTTAATAAAACAAACTTTAGTTTTATACATAATAAATATTTCAATTATAAGTTCTTCATAGGTAAATAGAAGAAAATATAAATAAATGAGAACTAACTAGGTAAAAATCATGTAAACCAAATGAAAATGATAAAACTAGGCAAGGGTCTTGAGTGACTTATAGGATCTCATATATACTTACTTTCTTGTTGAATAGTTTCAGCCCAATATTTCAAAGTACTAACTATTGAGGTGGTGACATACCCATATCCCACTAAAACTAGTTTCAAGGGTACATTGAGAGTAACTTATCTAGGAGATATGATCCTCTCAGGTGCACCATAATTAAAATGGTTGAATGGCTTATTAAAGCTTAAGGCTTTCACAAACTTAAGTAGGGATGTCTTATATATACCTTTGAATAAGATGACTCCCAAGAACATGGAATAATTGCATTATAGGATGCACAAAAGGGTATATTCCCTATGTGACTACTCCATATGTAGGTTTTTTGTAGAATTTTTTATAGAAACTTGGACTTTGAGGTAGTTATTAAAATGCTAAGTATCAGAGGATAAAACACCCTCACATCATGGTGTGTTTAAAATACACAACCACTAAGGTAATTAAAACTTTTGATTCTCAATTTATATACCCCTCTAGTACATGGGGTTTGGCCTACCATGTGGTGATGAAATTCACAATCAATAGAGCCCCTATAAATTAAAAAAATAAAAAGACTCATATTATTTTTTATTTCCAAGAATTGCCATCAATGTAGTGTGAGGAAAGAGCATAATTTAATATGATTTTTGGGCTACAATAATTTATAATATTTTTTTTTTATTTCCAATAATTGAAACCAATTCGATGCAAATAAAAAGAGCATACACAACCTATTACAACACATAAATAAATTTTAATAAAAAGAAACTACTTAATTAATTGACCAATAAAATGACAATAAATAAATGATGAAGATAAAAATTTATTTGTGTTTGGTTTAGCTTTCTTAAGTCTTTAGCTTTTGTTCCTACATAAAAAGTTAGTAGTTTTTATATAATGACTTTGATAATCCAAAATCATATAAGTGAGATAAATATAAATCAATAAGGAAGACTAAAACATTAAAAAAATAAAAAAAATAAAATAAAAAATAAAAATAAATAAATAAAATTTTAAAAAACAAAACCTAGAATAAATTTATTTTTAAATAGAAAAAATACACAACCAAAAAAGATAATTTTGTAAATTATTGAAAAATAAAATGATAAAGATATAGAAACATAAAAATAACTCCCTGAAAAAAATTATCAAAGTTCATAACAAATTCACCAAAGTTCAAAAATAATTGAAGTTCATTACAAATTATTCAAAGTTCATAACAAATTTATTTCTCTATAAAAAGGACATAAATTGGAGAATGAAATTTTAAAAATAGGGAAAAAAGTATAAATTTTAATTATAAAAAGAAAAAAATAGAAAGTGTTTAACCCTAAAAATCTAGATTGTGATTATCTAGGATTAAAGGGGATATAGATAGACAAGGGTACAATGGTGATAAACAATCTCTATAGCAAAACAATTATATGGTAAATGCATATATAATATATGTTGAATTTATTGAATTTATATAGGCTAAAAATAGTAATTAAAATTATGTTGGATATGCAAATGACAAAGAAACAATGTACTTAGTTTGTTCTGATGTTGATATAATTCTATATCTGGAATAGGTAGGAAGAAGAATGGAAGAAGGTTATGAAACATTCAAAAAAATTTAGATTGAGTACATTTGGATCCATAAATACTATCATTAGGCTTGGATGCTTACATCAGTGATACTATCTAAAATTGGTGCATGTGTCTTATTCATAACACCTATTTAAAAAAGATGCAATCACATGGATGCTTTTAGGTTTGTATTTGATTTCATTCTAGTGCATTTAGATTTGGGTCATCGACTATCATTCCTCATGAAATTATAAAACCCTATATCTTCATCTTTATAGTGACCTTAGAAAAATGGGTTAGTAGGCATATAGTGACAAGCTGATCCCAAAGACACCCTCTATCAGTAAGCATTGTCTACATAGCTAACACTTCAAATAGGGCCTTATACTAATGTAGTTCTCTCCTATGTGTTGGATTTTGTATGAATAATTAAATATGTGGAAATGAAGTACAATAATGACCTAGCTTTTAAATTATCAAATGTATCCATTAAGTTGTTCCTTCAGTACTTTATACCTATGTATTGTTGTCCCTATGACTGATATAGAAATAGGAGAAAATGGGGAACCTTTTCTCACTTGAGTGCCTTTTTTAAGTTTCCTAGTGAGTAGGTAATAATTTTATAGGTGAGAAATGAATGAGGATTGATATTGTATTTTTATCAATCCCTTTGGATAAATCAATCATATTGAATTACTTAAGCCAACCACTAGGATACATTTCATTTGTAAACTAGATGAATTTAGGGCACTAGACACTTGCATCAGAGTAAGACACCTATGTTGATATAGCTATCTACCTGGGATGCTAGTTTCCAAGGAATAGGAAAGTAGGTATAGGCTCAAAAATTGTAAAGGTGGAACATAAGCATGTTTTAAGCATTTTAGGTAACATAACAAGTCTAGGTAAATAGCATAAGACTATTCAAACTAAGAGATATGCCAATAGACATAAGATAGAGTAGATGCAAGAACTATAAATGTAAGAAAGGTCTAGAATTGAGAGAAACATCCAAGGTCTAAGTTTCAAAAGTATAAAATACTAAGGTGATATATGATTCATAAATATTGTCTACATTTCCCCCCTTTAATATAGTAATGAAATTATTGGTCTAAAGTAGAAAAAAAGTGTACTTAGGTGTGTATAACACTTTTTTCCTTCGTGTGAATCCCATTTGAGTGTTATTTTGGTGACTAACCTACAACTAAGAAAATGGTACAGTATATAACTAGTGTATACAATCTAAAATTTAAAAGCATTTGAAATGATTAAAACTGAAATAGCAAGGTTTAGGATTAAACGTATGTATCAATGCAACAACCTTGCCTATTGGAAAATTAATTTTAAAATATGTATCATTATAAATATTTGAAATTTAAATTAGGAAATATATATATATATATCAAAAGTACATACATCTAACGAGCTAGAGAAAAATAGAGATTGGAAGGCACATGGTCCCAACCTTGTAGAAAAGGTGTGTTGTCACCTGATAGTTTATTGATCAACCATGTAACCTAATAATAATTATAATCTAGCGATCATGAGTTAAAAAATTCAACTCATACTATCAAACTAGTGAGGTTGGATAATACCATGAAGTCTAACTTTAAAACTTGGAAAGATTGAGTGATTTAATTAACTATTGTAGTAGATTAGCTTAATACATTCTATAAAATTCCATCTTAGTGGGTTATAATAGTCCATGACATTTTATGATGATGAATCATGGGTAGTGATTTGAAACGCATCGATCCAAAATTTGTACATGGTTTATTCCCATAAAACTCGTTCTAATCTCATGGACATTGAAAAAATTAGAGATTTTAGTCCTTGAGAATGTTATGAAATATGAATATGATTTTAATTTTGAAATATTAGGCACACATTACCTAGCATATGTACCTTAGATATGTCTCATGATAAAATTATGTATAACAATGGTACCAATGTATAGAATTATGCCACAACTATAAATTTGAATTATATAATTGAGTTCTTTGACCAGTTCAAAAACTATTTAAGTGTGGAGAACATGCTTCCAACTAATTCCTCCACTATATATGGAGAAATTTGAATACTTAAATAAATGGCAATGTGGAGGACATATTTTCAAAACATGTTCCCACTAAATGTAGGTGTGTCAAATACTAAATAAGTGTGGAGAACATGCTTCCAAATCATGCCCCCACTAATTCTAAAAACTATGAAAATGTGAATAAGTGTGGATAATTTTTTCCCAAAGAATGTTCCGCTTAATCTAGGTGTGTTAAATATTGAATAAGTGTGGAGAACAAGCTTCCAAAGAATGCCCCCACTAAATCTAATAACTATGTCAAATATGAATGAATGTGGAGAACATGCTTCTAAAGCATACTATTGATATGCCCCCCCCTTTTAGGTGAGGGAAGAATATAAATTGGTAGTTACCTCACCTTATAAAGATAATATAATTGTATAGTTTATAAATGGAACCATGTAGCATAAATAATACATATCTAAGTAAATGTAGCATTGAAGCACATAAAACAATGTTATCATATGAAGGCATAAGATACATGACAAATATCATGAAAATGTCTACATAGTAATAGTAAAATCTCAACAAGAAAATCAAGCACACATAAAATATCACTCAAAATTAAGTCAACATATAATTGTCCTTGGAGACCACAAATAAGGGTCATGTTCAAATGTTGCACAATAGAAGGGACATGACTTAGTCTAATGTCCACAAAAGTAATAATGACATACTCAAATATATATAAAATAAATAATGGAATATTCAAATGTTAAATAAATCACACATGGGCATGGGGGCCACAAATAAAAGGAGCATATTCAAATGATCAAACAAAAAAGACAATAGAAAGGCAAGGCACTGAAGGAAGTGCATAAAATAAAGCATAAGTAACCAACATAAACATATAATAGTAGCTCATGGATAAAATGTGTTAGAAAAAAATGTTAAGTACATAGCATATCAATTACCTTGTGAAATATATAATCATGGATAAATGCATCTGTAAATATGTAATATATCTAACATGATAATGAGAATACCATAGAATGATATAACCTATGTGTATCTAGATCAGAGAAAGTGGGTGTCCCTAATGTCCACATGACATGAGTTAGAGGGAAGGCCCAACATATGAAATATTAAAAGATCATGTATCTATGTATCATTGTATCACACTCAATTAGAAGCATGACACACATGTGTATCTAGAAGTAACTGATATTCCATCTATTAACATAGAACTAATACATAGATGTCAAAGAGTCAATAAAGTATGTTTGTGCTAAAAATATTTTTGTATTTTTGATTTTTTTAAAATTTTATTGGTACTTTTTCAATATTTAAAGAGTTCTCACATAACATATTTATGTAATTGCATAATTTTCATTGTAATTTATTTTTTTTTTTAAAAAAAAAAAAAAAAAAATCTTCAATTGTAGCAAGATAGTATATGCATTTTACAAACTTTTTGGTAACTTTAAATGGTCCCAACCAATTTGGTTTGAACTTTCATTTATTATATTTTTATGCATTTATATTCTTTTAATTTTCTTTTAATACCAATTCACCTAAATTAAAGTCACATGGCTGAACCTTTTTTTTATATTCTCATTTGACATGATCTTGATAGACACATAACTAGTTGGTAGCCTTTGTAGATTTGGCACTCAACTAATCTAACTAATGCAATCTATTTTATTTGTATTCATTATATTTGAGACATAAATATGGAATCTCAAGTTCAATCGATAAAATAGCCTCTATAGTATAGACCAAATATTAAGGTTAGCTTGATTATGTATGTGGACACTAGTTCAATATTCCCATAAAGGATATACTATATGCTGGTGCCAATCAATGTTGTATCTTTCAACTATTTTACCAAGTATTTTGATAATTGTCTTATTGGTTTCCTTTACCTAGCCATTGCCTTGAGGTGAATAAGGTGTATAAAATGTATGCTTAATCTTGTATTTATTGCAAAAACATTTTACCATCTTGATTTTAAATGATGATTCATTATCATAAATAATAGTTGAAGGTATGCCAAAATGGGAAATAATATTGGTCATCATAATCCTACATATATCATCCCCTGTGGTAAACTCATGTATAATTTATTCCACCCATTTTGTAAAATATTATGTAGCTATGATGATGAATTTGTGTCCACTAGTGGACACCTAATTTACCAATCCAATTAAGTCAAAATTCCATAATAAAAAAGGCCATGTTGAAATAATTAGTTTTAACTCATAAAATGTTGCATGATTCAAATTGATATATTTTTAGCATTGTAAGTATAGGTTGTATGTTCAATGCACTTTTGTTCCATGGTAGGCCAATAATAACCTTGGTGTAATAGTTTTTGAGACAAGTCACATCCACTCCCACCATGCTCACTATCGTGCATTTCCAAGAGTCCGATTTAGGCTTCACCTTTGTTTAATCATTAAAGAAATTATCCATCAAAAATTTATTTAAAAAAATCATTTCCAATAATAACTATGTGCTTCACATGGTAATTTTCATTTATCATTTCATGCAAAATTATTTGATATATAGGCTCAATAGAAAAAACTACAAATGTCACTATACCATTTTGTGTTTATAGTACTATGAGTAACAATAAGAATGACCAAGGTAATCACTTAATCAAAATAAATGGAAGGATCTCATAGTTATCATATGGTAAATTCTATATGATCAAAATTAATATCAAAAGTCATCAAGGATGTTATACTTGTCATGGTATCTTCACGAAAATTATCTTTACATGGAATACTATTAATAAAAAATGTATTAAATGTCTTTGTGAATCTATCTACCATTTATTTATAAGGAAAAAAATGTGCTTCTTTGTTTGGAAATGATTAGTAACTTGATTAACAATCAATTGGGAATTTTGCAAAAAAAATAGATATCTCTTATATGAATATTGTGTGCTATGGATAATCAGAAGTTCAAGGCCTCATATTCTACTATATTGTTGGTGAAATAAAAGGTTAATCTAGAATAGAAAGGTATGTACTCAGCCTTAAGGGTACAAATTACAATACCAACACCCTCCCATATTCTACATTTTGATTCATCAAATGACATTTTCCATGGATTGGAAGATATATCATAGGCCTTGAATTCATCAAATAAATATTTGGTGAGTGGAAAAGAATCTGGTAAGGGAGATGAAACCAATTGGTTGGCTATGACTTGACCTTTTATTAACTTTTGGTCTACAAATTTTATATCAAACTCTTTAAGTTGCATTACCCATTTTGTGATGTGGTCAATTAGGTGTGTTTTATTCATAAGGAACCTTAATGTATCTCATTTAACTATAACATAAACCTCATTATTTAGAAAATAATGTCATAGATGTTTTGAAGAAAAAACTAAGGCTAAACATAGTTTTCCATTGTTGTATATTTTCATTCATAATCGACTAACTAGCAATTGATATAATAGATTTCACACTCTTTATGATTATCATCAAATTGTGCTAATAGGGCCCCAATGGCCTCATGGGTGGCTAATATGTAAATAAGTAGTGGTCTATGTAGAATAAGAGGCATCATACTGGTGGGTTTGATAAATACTTTAGTTTTATCAAAACATTGTTGGCACACATCATCCCATATGAATTTTGTGTCCTTTTTTAGTAAACATGTGATAGGAATTATTTTATCAGCTAGCTAAGTAAGAAAACATTAAATAGACTAAATCCATCCCTATAAACATCATAACTATTTTATATTGGTTGGTGGTAGAATTTTTACAATGGATTTTAGCTATTTTGTATCAACCTCAATGCCTTGTTAAGAAATTATGTATCCTGGGATCTTTTTCAAAGATACCCCAAAGACACATTTTTTTGGATTTAATCAAACATTAAACTTTCATAAGCATTCAAATATTTTTTTCAAATCAATAGCATGGTCATGATGATGTTTATATTTTTTGAGTATATATTCAACATAATCCTCAACAATTTTTTATATAAAATCATGAAATATATGATTCATTGCCCTTTGATATGTGGCTCCTATATTTTTTAATCCAAAATTCATGACTGTATAAAAAATGTACCCAGAGGAGTGGTAAATGTGATTTTTTATTAATATTCAAGGATAATTTTTATTTGGTTATATCTTGTGAATCCATCCATAAATGAAAATGTCTCATATCCAATTGTAGAATATATAATCATGTCGATATTAGGTAAAGTAAAATCATCTTTAAGACAAGCCTATTTTAAATCATAGTAATTAGTACAATAGTGGATGTCACAATTGGGTCTTGTAATAGGGAAAATGTTAGACACCTAGTCAAAATGTGTAATGAATCTTATAAAGCTGACCTTTAAGAGATTTTGAATTTCATCTTTTACTAATAAGACCACTTTAGGATGCATTTTTTGAAATTTTTGATTTACCAGTTTTACATCTGGGTACAATAATATGTTATGCATGTGACCAATGGATCAATCCATAGCACATGAAAATAATCCCAAAAAAATACTTTGATAAAATCATAGAGTACCTATCAATAGGTTTTTCCTTCATCATCCTACATAATTTCAGCAAATAAAACTAGTCAAGGGTCCTTATCCATTCTAAAGTTATATTTGACTATTTTTTTCATTTAAAAAAGTATATCTCTATTTGATAAATGGTGTATAAAGAATTTTTTTATTTGTCATGTTTGATATTGGTATCATTTATCTCACCAAAGTAAAGCATAAACTGAGGTGGTATGAGAAAACATATTCTTATGATAGAAGGAATGGAGATCCTCATATGGCCCTAAGTACTCTAGTAATGAATAATCATTAGAGGATCATCCAGTGTAAAAATTTATAGGTAATCACCATTATATATTATATGAGGGTTTACCAATTAGATCTCAGTTATATAGGTATTCATGCATTCAGTTTTAGCCGTTTTAAAACAAGTTATATTGTGAGAGATGTTTGTGTCTTGTAATTTTTTATAAAAACCCAAACCTTGTTGGTTTGAATTATTTGCAAGAAAAATGGACCAAGTTATTCCTTACTCAATTTTACCCAATATTTGTCCCTTGTACCCATATTTGATCAAATATCAACAACCAAAATTAGGATTATAAGATTGAAATGTAGTATTATTGGTATATTAGAACATTGTATAATGTTAGAAGGGATTAGTATCCATTGGACATATGTAAATGAATTCATAATGACTAAATTTTAAGCATGTGTGCAATGTAGATGCAATAACATACATATCATGTTTCTAAGGTCATCTTAAGAGAATATTATAGTTCAAATCATTTGGCATAACTTGACACAAAGTAGGTAATATGCATGGGTCGATGGTAATATTTAATGTTATTTGTCCCAAAAATCATTATGAAATATTATAAAATTCCTTGATACTCATATTAGATGGTTCCAAATATGAAGGTATAATGCTAATTAAGGAGAGAAAGGACATGTTGAAAATGTTGAGCCATGAACCATTATCCATAAGAACTTATTTTATCATTTTATTACAAACACACACCTAGATGTAGAATGTAAAATATTTTTTATAATATTTTGAGGTGTTAAATCCTCATTTTTAAAGGATATATTATGATCATCCCTTTTGATGTAATTTATGATAGAGGCCACATATGGTGGTTTGACATTATAAGGGAGTAGGGTCACATGCAATGCATCCAAAATGACATTCTTGTAATGGGATGAATGGTGTAGTAAATCCAAAATTGAATTTTTTGTAATAATATCCTTGGATTTGGTGGTAATGTGACATGGAGAGGATGATTATTTCATGAATTCCCTTTGGCATTTTTTAGTAATAGGTAAAATCTCGTTGTAAATATTATAACAAGAAGGCATATGTAGTAATGTAGGTTTGAAACCCCTTATAGATAGGACTAATTTAATCAGGCACAAGTTATAACAAGTAATGACCACTCTAAGGTATTTTAACATGAAATAATTAACAAATATATATATAGCTAGCATGATTGCAAAAAAAATCTGATCCTTTACAAATTTTAAACACTTTATTTTTAGGATTAATCAAAAAATAGAATGTGTTTCATAAAAAAAGATAGAAAGCCCGAAAGTAACCAGGGTTTTAAGCTCATAGGTTGGGTTCATAAAATATTTAACTATAAAACTATATATTGGGTTATCTAAATTTAAATGGGGTAGAGATATCCTAGGGTACAAGGGTGATAAACTATCTCTATGATTGTCTAATTAAATGTTAAACTTAGATATAACATATGTTCAATTCATTAAAATGAGAAAGGCTAAAAATAGTAAATACAACTATGTTAGATATGAAAATGACAAAAAAATAATGTATTTAGTTGGTTATAATGATGACACAGTTTTAGATCTAGAACAAGTAGGAATTAAACTACATGGACACTAGCTTCAACTGAAGATAGTTACATTGATGCTACTATCAAAACCATACATAGGTGTCATATACATAATACCTATTGAAAAAAGACATAACCACTTGGATGCTTATGGGTTTGTCTTTACTTTCACTCTAGTGTATTTAGATCTAGGTCATGGATTATCAATCATGAAATTCCAAAACCCTAGTTCTTCATCTTCATAGTGACCTTGGGAAACCTAGGTTAATGGGTGCATGGTGTTGAGATGACCCCAAATACCCCTCTATCAATGAGTGCTACCTACATAGCCAATAATATGAAGAGGGCCTTAGACTAATATATGTACACCCTATGTGTTGGCTTATGTGTGAATCATATAATATGTGAAAAATAAGTACAATAGTGACCTAGCTTGTGACTTAGAAAATGTATCTCTTCAGCTATTCTTTCATTACTTCAAACCTTTGTATATGTTGTCTCTATGACTAATATATAAATAAGAGAAAATAAGGAATATTTACTCATTGGACTTCTTGATTGAATGCCTTTTGTAAGTTGTCTGGGGAGTAGGTAGGATGTTTCTAGGTGGGTAATGAATGGGGATTGATCTTGTGTGTGTGTGTGTGTGTGTGTGTGTGTGTGTGTGTGTGTGTGTGTGTGTGTGTGTGTAAAATCACTATAGATAAATAACTCATATTAAACCACTTAGGCTAGCCATTATGATACATTTCATTTAAAAATTAGATGACTTTAGTGAATTAGACAGTTGCATGGGAGTAAGATACCTATCTCAATGCAAGTTTCTATCCAAAATTATAGTGTCTAAGGAATAAGAAAGTAGATGCAGGCTCAAAACATGTAAAGGTCTAAGATAAATAGCTTTTAAGCAGTCTAGGAAAGATAAAAGGTCTAGGTCATCAACATAAGATTGATCGAACTAATATATATGCCAAGGGGCACAAGATATAATAGATGTGATACTTCTAAAATCAAGAATGGCCTAAATATGAGAGGAATAGCCAAGGTCTAATTTTTCCATGTGTAAAAGATTGAGGTGCTATATAAGCAATCAAATATGTGGAAATAACCAGAAACACAAGTAACTAAAATTCACCAATAGCACAGAATATGAGAGACAATACACTATCTTGTATTAACACTTTATAGAAAAGAATACTACAAAGAGCCGCCACACTCTTCCACCTTACAGAGGTTTCCCACGCCTCAAGTGTACAGTAATTCTTCTCACACACACTCTCCTACACAAAAAATGGTCCCAACAACCAACTCACACACAGAATTGGTGTTCACCTCACCAACCAGTCAGTAATAACCCTGCCGGTACACCAAGCACTCTATAGCACTTCAAGTTGATCTCCCATGAACCTGCAACCTGCAATTCAATAGACCAAACTTACATGTAGATCCCCTATGAGCTTGCAACAACCTGCAACTCAATGATCTTACAACTAGAAGGAACTCTTCCTTTCTATCTCATACTTAAACAATACATGTCAATGGGTCTATAAATAGATCCCTAACTTAAACAATAACTTAGACTCTTAATTTAGACAATTATCCTCGCAGCCCAAGACTCTGACTGGTCTTAACATGCAAACTCTTCATTCACTTAACTAATTGTCCGTGCAACGAATAGTTCTAGAACACACAGGCGATCGACGCCGGTCCCTGCTTGCCTGGTTCTGTCGACGTCGGCCGACTTCCTGCCATCGCCGGTGGCCTTCTGCACTGGTCACGACCGATGTCGGTCCTACTACCGATGCCGGTGCTCCTGGATCTCAGCAACCTTCTGTTCCTTTTTTGCAAAGAGTTGAAGCTTTTAGCTCCACAACCTAACAGAGAGGAATAGCCAAGGTCTAATTTTTCCATGTGTAAAAGATTGAGGTGCTATATAATCCATAAATATCATCTACAAAAATAAAAAATAAGAATAAAAGTCCAAAAATCCTATGGAAATGACTTCATCATTTTACTCAACAATTTTGTTATTCTATATAGCAAAAGTGTTATTCTACATAATAAAATTGTTTTTCTCTATAAACTATATAGAAAACTCAAAAACATGCAAGACATTTTTTGAAATATAAATAATAAATTTATAAACTAAGATTAATTTGCTTATACACATCAACCTAATTTAAAAATAACTCAAAGATATCATACATTATAATAAATATTTTGAAATTTCCCACTAATGTGCCATAATGTGATAGCCAAAAATTATGATTTGTAAATAAGAAAAAAATAAAAAATGAATTTCCTATTCTAAGACTAATCTTAAACTTGAGATATAACTTAAATAAAATTACAAGAAAAATAAACAATTTACCTTTCATCTTACCCAACAAAAGTGAATTTCCTTATTCTTTGATTTTATTTTTATTTTCTCTTGAAAGTATGTATGTGGATGTTCAATTCAATCTCTAATGCAAAGTAAAATCCAACATTGTAAGGGTGTGATTTGTTTAATTATTAAATGGATGCATAAAGTAAATTCAATATCACTTTAATAGCTTGATGATGGATGTTGAAAATTGAGGATAACACTTAAATTTATAATATTTTAAGTGATAATATGGATGACAAGGAAAAATTTGGGTTTAATGGATTATTTTAATTTTGGATGGTTGGATTTGAGTCTTAATCCAAGTGGAAGAGACCAATTCCTCACGTGTTTTGTAAATAAAGGGGGAAGTTAGTTAGTAGTTGAACTTTTCTCATCAATGATTCAAGGTAGTTACATGACTCTCCAATTTTATTGAAAGTTTCAATGATGACTCAACAATTGGTTGAGGAATTTAATAAAATGGTTGGATGACTCAACACTTAGTTAAGAGAAATGTGGGAGATGTTTGGTGAGTTGGAAATTTTGGAATTTTATTTAGTTTTGTGGAATTATTTTTGTAGGATTAATTAATTAATATTGATCAATTAACTATTCAAAAAATGAATGTATAATTATGTAAGTGGACTTTAGGATAAAATATGAATTTTATATGATGATTGATGATTGTGAATAATTATTGTGTCAGTAACTAGCAAAGATAATTTGGACAATGAATATGGTAGAATATAGATGTATACACTACCAAACATAGACTTCATGGAAATTTATTTCAATATTAAACTATATAATTCTTGCGCACACATCTTCTTTTCCCTTTTTATATAATTCATAAATAATCAAGACAACTACAGCAGTCACTCATAGTTAGGAAACAATGAGTCAACATGAACAAGTTCCCAAAATTTTAAATTTTCAATGTGAATCCAACTCCAAGACTTTTCACTAAATTTTATGATGTTCTTTTCCTTCAATATAGATTTTATTTATGCCCTCTCACCTTATAACAATGAAAACATCTCTAAAAACCCATTGTAAGGAAGTGAGATTATTTTCAATGTTTTACATTATTATATTTTGTATGGTGGTGAAATTGTCATAGTATGTAGACTAACAGTTACAAAATTATCAAGATAGTTCTAAAACTACCATAATGATTTCACAACCATTTTGATGGTTTTAAATTCATCACCTATAAATATTGGTTGTTATGCAATTATTCATAAGGTTATGCAATTGACACCTATGCAAACTTGTAACATCCCATTTTTCTTATGCTAAGATATAAGTCATGTCAGTGATTAATGTTTACAAAACATAATTAACAATGGTTGGTATCAATGTAATCTAGGATTTAATTACTTCATATGATTTCAATTCAGTTAAATGATGTGTTTATGATTATATATGTTAAATAATTATGTGGAATAATTTTTAGTGTTATACTTTTACTATTTCATATCATGTGATTTTGGCATCATGACATGGATAATTATCATCTATTCATTTATTGTGATTTAGGTATAGTTCCATTAGTGTGAGGGAAAGGATCATTGGATATAAATATATAGATACAAACTATGGGTATCAGAGAGAGAATCAAATAGACTTGTTTGTGATTATTATAGCTTTATATTTGACATATATGTCTTCTTTAACTTATTTGGCATGAATAGTGACCATTTGGGTGTGGATCATTGGTTTTATGTTTAGTATTGTGTTTATATTATTAATTACATATTTTTTTAGAATATTTTTAATCTAGTGGTTACTATTTAGATATGTAAATGTGTGTAGATGTTATTTTAATGAATAAACCTATATTTTAAATGCTTTGTATTTATGTTGTAATCTGAATGAATATTTGGATATGGAAATTCATATTTGGTAAACAAATATTTTATTTAGTTTTCATTTCATTTTTTGACTATGAAGACCTTAAATTATAAATAATTGGGTTCAAAACCTAATGTATTTCTATGGGCGAATTTTAGGTAAACACTAATGGGCATTTTAGTCAACATGCATTTGTTCAACACAGTCATAAATCAAAGTTGTAAGGTGGAGTTTTTAATTTTTATTATGGCATAGTATCTAGTGAATATATTTTGATTCAAAATGGGTTTTTATTGAAACCATGTAACCCACTTGATAAGGTTTCTCAGTGACCACTTAGTGGTTTACGAGTCTAAAAATGCTATGTAGTACGTCGATTGGGTGACTTATTGTCTTGGATTTTATTATCAACTATAAAGTGGTTTTAATAGCATAACATGTTTTAAAAAATGAAAAAATATTTTTAGTAAAAAATAATAATAAAACTATGTAATATACAATATACATGTATAACATAGCTTTATCATTTATGGTCAAATCTTGGATTGTGTATTGAATATGGTACAACATGTCTTTGATATTCAGTGACACATTGGAAATATGGTTTGTATCCAATCTACTTATACCAATACCCTTTCTTTGATAATAAATCTATCATATCTTACGAGAGGTGATGTTGATTGGACAAAACAAAATAATAGCCTCAAGGGATATGCCTTAGGAAGAAGTTATTTTTTTAAATGATGCTTTCATTTAGTCAAATCAATATTAAATTGCCACATTGGTTGCACCTTCCCAAATTAAAATATTTTTTTATTTTTCAAGATTATTCATCCATAAATGAGTTTATCCTTTATACCATGAGAGTCATGGAGGGTGTTTTTAGAGAATTTTATAACACATTTATGGAGTGGAAACATGATAAATGATCATATGACATAATTTTAGAGAGAGGACACCTTGAGAAAGAGAAGGAAAATGAATAATAACACTGTGGAGGAGTTAAACATTATCATGAGGTTGATAGGAGGATGTGTTGAAAGGATAAGGACACTTTACCTAATTGGGACACGCCAACAAGAAGAATCAAACATAAAAAAAATGCACTTATCCTTGTTAGTGGAAATGCATTATACCTCCCTCAAACTATGTTTTAGTTGTTTTTCCTCTATTAATCAGTGTAAGATTGAGTTGTTTTATCTTTCAAAAAATGCAATCTAGTTTGGTTTTCTCATGAAATCATGAATCAATTGTAAATTATAATTTTAAATATCAATAATATGATGAGAAACATAAATAAAAGGATAGTGAGTTGTGCTAAATCTTGTTCAAAATGTGTTTTACTATCTAAAAAAATTAGTATTAGTTTGTAAACTATTCTAATAACATGTGGATTATGTTTTTCCTTAGCATACTATGTTTTACATTCCTCAATTTCATATTTCTAACTTGAACTACATATGAATTCTCCTAAATTATGTTGTAATATAGTGAATTGTCTTATTGACTACACTTATTTTATTTTTTATACTTTGAATTGTAATTTTAGGCTATAACCCATTGAATAAAACACATAAAACCTTAGATCAGATGATACTTATAATATATATCTATATAATGATATAAATAAATGTCCTAATTTCTCTATTTAAATTCATCATAGTTGGTCTTACATTTAGCAAGCCAATCTTGACTTGTTTATTTATCTATCTTGAAGGAAATCTCATAAAAAAATAATCTCCCCATTAAATAATTGGATTTTAATTTTAAATAGATCATTCATCAAATCTTTAAAAAATTTGTTTATGTTAAAAAAATTCCTTGGAAACATACAATTTTAGTACTAACAATGGTTTGTACAATGTGACTGAATATATTTTACAACTTAGCTAAAATGATTATATCAATAGGGTTGTTGAAATGAGAATAATGGAAATTATACCACTCCCTCTGAATAACCAATTTTTAGATTTAAAGTGTTCCAAGAATAATAATCCACATTAAGGTTATGTTTAGATTTCAAATTCTTCTTATACTTTCTTTGTCTTACCTTGTAGCATTTAAATGGATAACTAGTTGCGTCAAGACTACATCTTATATGTAAAAGTGTATGTTTTATACATGTAATAATTATGAACCTAAAAAATTATAATAATTTATGTATTAGGAGTATATAAATCATATATAATACATTTTACATATATGAATTGATTCTTTAAGATATTAATAACTATTAAGTCACTAGTACAATATTTAAGGCATGTTAGATTTTGATAAAATCACTTATTATGTTATCAATGCATGCATAGCTAATAATTTTAAACTTAGTCTGCATGGTGTAATATATTTGAGATAAAACATATAGTGGTTTACAACTATAAAGATATATAATATTACCTTTTAATCTATATGGTAAGTTTATAGGGAATGATAAATTCATTGGATTGTGTAAGTTTCATTTTAAATCCATCCATAAGTTGAATGGGCTAAGTATTCTTTCAAAATTATATTCTATTGGTCTTATTTATTTGATAATAATATATTAAAATATAATTCTTATAATTACATGTATTTATATTAATATAGTCACTATTAGTAATATAGAAACTCATATGAGCTAATGCAATAGTATTTATTGATTAAACATAACATAAACATAAATGGTATTGATTAAAATGAACTAAACTTTGAATAGGTCATAGACTAGAGTACCATAGTGGTGATGGTATATATCATAATTGAGATCATATTAGAGTATGTTTTCAACATAATCATGCTTTTAGAGTCTTTCATTATGATTTTAATACTTATTTTTGGTGACATGCAAGTCTATTACTAACCTGTTTATAACACTTATGGAAAAATATGTCATTTTTTGGTAATACCTTAAGATGTTTTCCATTTTAAATGGGTGATACAAATAAATATATTACATTATAGGTGGTGAAAATTTATTTTTAAGCTAGGATCTATCATATTATCAATTACCCTTAGGGGTTTCTATTTTAATTACCTCATTGCATGTAATATTTGTCAATAATGATTTACATATTATATTGACTATGTTGATATATGCTAATAAACCTTAATGTGGTAATAAAAAGGTGATATTGCGAGTTAAAATAAAACATCATGATAATTTTTCAATATGTTGTAATATGTCATAATGATATAATATCAGGTAAGAATGAGGTTATTCTGATTAACCTAATGAGTAGTAAACACTAGACTAGTTATAACATCCTACTAATGTATATAGTGTTAATATATATAATGGATATCTAGATTAAGTTAAAAGTAATTCCTTTGCCTTGGAAATCTATCCTAATTTTATTACTCATGTTGGATGCCTCTTTTGAGTATTATAGAATTCATTTGGATTTTGATCCATTTTAGTGTGGAAAGGAAAACATAGGTATCAAGCCAATACATTAAATAATAAATTTAGTTTAATATCTATTTATTTTTAGTTTCTATTTAAAATAAATTAGTAAATGGATCAAGCATCATTCACAAAATCTTATTTTTCATTTAAACCTAATAAGGGTTTAATTTGGTAAATGGCTCTTAGTCACGTTTATATAGAATACTCAAATATCACATGTATTAAATAATGTGGAAACATAAATGATGTGAATTATTAGGTGATTGAAGATTAAAGATGTGGAATTTAAGATTATATTTTACACTTAAAGTTTTTTGAGACCTTGTGTATGTCGGTTTTGATATAAATCCTCGTATGATATCTTATGATAATGAATCTCATCAGTGGTTTGTGACAACTATGGAGTATATTATCATCCATGTGATATGCTTATATTAGAATTATTGCAAAAACTTATTTGTGAAATTATTAAAATTATGATCATAGGAAATGATAATAAACCTTTAGATGATTGATAAATTTTAGATGCTAAGACATTTTGGATATCATCATTAGGTGATATATTTCAGACATTATCAATTTTTATATCATGTTTTGTGATCACAATTTATTATTAAACTTGATTATTAAATTTGAATATTGATCCCATCAAAGGATTATATACTCTAAAATTATATTAAATAGTGTTTATGCTAACTCATTGAACACAAAAACACATTTTGGACCCATATGTCTTATGCAAAAATATGGTTTTGGGTCTCCAAATTATATTATTGGCTTATGATTTCAGTTATAGACATGATTCATGATCGCACATGTGGACACCTATTTTATAATTTACTTTTGTAACTAGTAAATGTTGAGTTGTGGAGCTAAAAGCTTCACTAATGAGCTAGTGTGGAGGTTGATGGGCTTACACAGTAACTGACATCGGTCAGAACCAATCGACATCGGTTAGGGGTTGACCGGCATCGATCATCATCGGTCAGAACAAATTAGCATCAGTTAGGGGTCAGTCAACATCGGTCATCTTTAGACCGACACCGACTTCTGTGTGTTTCTAGATGTTTCCAAATTTTTCTATTTTTAGGAGAACAGTTAGTTTGCATGTAACGAATAAAATTAGTCTTGAGTTTATTTTTATAATTATTGTTTGATTTCAATTATATTTAAGAGACCCATGGGGCAGTATTGTAATTGGGGGAACAATTCAGTAATTGAGTTGATTGTAATTGATTGAGAGAGAGAGAGGACTCTTGAAGGAGAATTACTGTACATCTGAGAGGTGTGAGGAGAAAGAGATTTATTCATTGTATTTCCTTCTAGAAGAGTTTAATATAGATTGGGTGTTTCTTGTATCTCCTATTATTTGTTGTTTCTGATTTCTAGTTACTTATTACTTCTGGTTTCAATTATGTGTTTAGTTGCTTATACAAAAGTATTCAATTGTACTCTAAGATCCTGACAACTGGTATTAGAGCTCTAAAGACTAACAACTGGTATCAGAGCATGTTAGTGTTTGTTGATTACGAAATTCATTCACAGGGATTTCTGATTGAGTGGGAGCAAAGCAATGGCATAAGAAAGTAAACTAAGAATGGAGAAATTCAATGGCAAGAATTATCAATTATGGAGGATGTAGATTGAAGATTATCTGTATCAAAAAGATCTATATTTATCGTTGGGTGGGGTTTCAAGGAAGCCCACGGATATAGAAGATGAAGAATGGAATGTTCTTGATAGAAAGGCTCTTGGATCTATAAGGTTAAGCCTGGCCGCTTCTGTGTTTTCCAACTTATCACATGCAAAGACAATAGTGGAGTTAATGGATACTTTGGCAAATTTATATGAAAAACTCTCAGCTTCAAATAAGTTATATCTTATGAAGCAATTATTTAATTTGCAAATGTAGGAAGGTGGATCTGTATCTAGTCATCTTAATGATTTCCATACAATAGTAAATTAGTTAAATTTAGTCAAAATAGTTTTTGATGATGACTTTTTGGCTCTCTTAATCTTATGCTCTTTACCTGAAAGTTGGCATAGTTTGGTAATGATAGTTAGTAATACTGCATCTGCTTCAAATATCTTGAAAGTTGATGATGCTGTTAGTGTAATCTTGAATGAAGAAATTCATAGGAAAAGCACAGGGGAAACATTAGGTAATGTTTTAAGTGTTTAAAGCAGGGGAAGGTAAAAAGAGAAGGGCAAGCAAGGGAAATCAAGGTCAAAGATGGGAAGTAGATCCAAACCCAGAAATGGAAGAATAACCTATTGGAATTGTGGAAAGAAAGGGCATGCAAAGAAAGATTGTTGGTTGAAGGATAATAAAGAAAATCAGCATGAAGTTAATAAAGAAGTAAAAGTTACAGGTATTGTTGCACAGGATGCTCTTATATTTTCTTTGGATAATAAAGTAGAATCATGGGTTTTAGATTCTAGCGCCTCTTTCCATGCAACCCCAAATAGAGAATTTTTCAATGATTATGTCCATGGAGATTTTGGAAAATTTTATTTAGGGGATGATGAGCCTTGTAAAATTGTTGGAAAAGGAAAAGTGCAGCTGAAATTGTAGAATGGCAACACATGGGTGTTGAAGGATGTCATACATGTACCCATCCTGAAGAGGAATCTGATTTCTACAAGAAAGTTGGGTGATGAGGGTTGCACACTAACTCTCACATCTGAATCTTGGAAAGTTTCCAAGGGTGCACTTGTATTAGCAAAAGGTAAGAGAGTAGGTACACTTTATCTATCTTCTTGTATTACTGATTATTCTCTTTCTATTTTATCTACTTCAGATGTAGATGCAAAGTTGTGGCACTGTAGGCTTGGTCACATGAGTGAGAAGGGAATGAATGTTATTAAGTCAAAAGGTAAGCTTTCAGATTTGAAAAACATAGATATAGATTTCTGTGAGCATTGTATTTTTGGGAAATAGAAGAAAGTGAGGTTTCTCAAAACTAGGTCAACAAAGAAGAAGCACAAGTTGGAGCTTGTTCACACAGACGTGTGGGGACTAGCTCAGGTAGCTTCTATTGGAAGATCACAGTATTATGTTTCTTTCATTGATGATGCTACAAGAAAGGTATGGGTTTATTGTATAAAGAGGAAATTTGATGTTTTTGACACATTTAACAAATGGAAAGCTTTGGTTGAGAATGAAATAGGATTGAGATTGAAGTGCCTTAGATCTGACAATGGTGGTGAGTACTACAGCAATAAATTCAACAGTTACTATTTTATGAGTGGAATACATAGGGAAAGGATGGTTCCAAGGACACCTCAGCAAAATGGAGTTGATGAAAGAATAAATAGAACAATAATGGAGTGTGCACGGAGTATGAGGTTGCATGTTGGTTTGCCCTTACAGTTTTGGGCAGAAGCTGTAGATAGTGCAGTTTACTTGATTAACAGAGGACCTTCTACTGCACTGGATGGTGGAATTCTAGAAGAGTCTTGGACAGATAAAAAGGTAGATATTTCATTTCTCAAAGTTTTTGGTTTTGAATATTTTGTGCACATTGATAAAGAAAATAGAAAGAAGCTGGATGCTAAATCTATGCGGTGCACTTTCATTGGTTATGGTTTTGGAGATTTCAGATTCCAGTTGTAGAATTTAGAAACCAATAAAATTATTAGAAGCCGTGATGAATTTTTCAATGAGAAGGTGGTGTACAGTGATCAGCTAAAGAGGCTGAATAATTCTGAGTAGGGCAATCTTGATTTGGAAGAGGTTATGATCCAAAATGAGCTCATGGGTAAAAATCATCACTCACAAAAAAACACAGAGACTGATGTTGGTTAGGTGGAAATTGATGTCGGTCAGGTGGAGACCAATGTCAGTTAGGTGGAAATCAGTGTTGATTAAGAGGAATCGACATCAGTCGGGTGCAGACCAACATCGATCAGAGATGACCAGGATCGGTCACTATCAGAAGAAAATTTGGGTGGACAGCAAGCTGTAAATGAGTCTCAAACACCCATAAGGAGGTTTGAAAGTGTAAGTAAACCTCTAATTCATTATTCCCCTTATTTATACAACTTTTTGCTCACTGATGGTGGAGAACCAAAAAAATTTGATGAGGCAATGTAGGTAGAATCCAAGATATAGTGGGAGCATGGCATGAATGAGGAAATTGATTCTTTGGAAGAGAACCATACATGGGATTTGGTTGAGTTGCCAGCTGAAAAGAAAGCACTAAAAAACAAATGGGTATATAGGTTAAAGGAAGGAGAGAATGGACAAATGAGACATAAGGCCAGGTTGGTAGTAAAGGGATTTACATAGAAACCAGGTATTGATTTTGGTAAAAAAATTTCTCCTATAGTAAAGATGACTTCTATTCAAACTGTATTGTCTTTAGTTGCTATTGAGGATTTGCATCTTGAGCAGCTTGATGTTAAGACAGCATTTCTTCATGGAGATTTGGATGAAGAGATATATATGGATCAGCCAGAAGGTTTTGAGGTCAAAGGTAAGGAGAAACTTGTGTGCAGGTTGAAGAAAAGCTTATATGGTCTTAAGCAAGTTCCAAGACAATGGTATTTGAGGTTTGACAGGTTTATGACAGAGCATGGCTTTAGTAAATGTCAATCTGACCATTGTGTTTATTTTAACAGATTAGATAATGGTAGTTATATTATACTATTACTATATGTAGATGATATGCTTGTTGCAGGTTCACACATGCAAGAAATTACTGAGCTTAAGGTAAAATTAGCTCACACATTTTCCATGAAGGATTTAAGAGCAACAAATAAAATCCTTGGCATGAGTATTAAGAGAGACAAAAAAATCACATTTTGATTTTGTCTCAAGAGGATTATGTGAATAAGGTGTTGGAGAGGTTCAATATGCAGGATGCAAAACTGGCAAGCACACCTATGGCTAGACACTTCAAGTTGAGCAAGAACAATGTCCTAAATCACATGATGAGGTTGAGTACATGAGTAGAGTTACATATGCTTCAGTAGTTGGGAGCTTGATGTATGCAATGGTATGTACTAGACCTGATATTACCCAAGCAGTGGGAGTTGTTAGCAAGTTTATGGCCAATCTAGGAAAGAAATACTAAAAATTAGTTCAGTGGATTCTCAAATATCTGAGAGGGACCAACAGTAGGCATTTATGCTATGGAGGGTCAAACAATTCTCTACATGGGTATGTAGATTCGGATATGGTAGGTGACTTGGATGGTAGGAGAAGCACCATAGGATATGTGTTCACTATTGGTGGAACAGCGGTTAGCTGGATTTCAAAGTTGCAGAAGGTTGTTGCCTTGTCGACTACAGAGGCAGAATACATTGTAGTCACAGAGGCTAGCAAGGAAATGATTTGGATGACTCGGTTCATGGAAGAGTTGGGAAAAGAGTAAGAGAGTTGCAGATTGTATAGTGATATTCAAAGTGCAATTCATTTGGCAAAGAATTTAGCCTTTCATTCAACAACTAAACATATACAGCTTAGGTACCACTTCATTAAACAGGTATTGGAGGATGGACAATTGAAGCTAGAAAAGATCCATATGGATAAGAACCCTGTTGATATGTTAACAAAGCTGGTAACAAAGGAGAAGTTGAATCTTCATTCAAATTTTGTTTGTCTTCAAGATTAAACTTGAAGAGGGAGAAACAAGCCAGAGATGTTTAGAGGATGTTGCTATACAGGTACATGTGTAGCTATTTATCTCCAAGTGGGAGATTGTTGAGTTGTGGAGCTAAAAGCTTCACTAATGAGCTAGTGTGGAGGTTGTTGGGCTTACACAGTAATCGACATCGATCAGAACCAATAGACATTAGTTAGGGGTCGACTGGCATTGGTCATCATTAGTCAAAATAAACTAGCATCGGTTAGGGGTTAGCTGGCATCGATCATCTTTAGACTGACATCGACTTCTGTGCGTTTCTAGATGTTTCCAAATTTTTCTATTTTTAGGAGAATAGTTAGTTTGCATGTAAAGACTAAAATTAGTCTTGAGTATATTTTTCTAATTATTGTTTGCTTTTAATTCTATTTAAGAGACCCATGGGGCAGTATTGTAATTGGGGGAACAATTCAGTAATTGAGTTGATTGTAATTGATTGAGAGAGACAAAGAGAGAGAGAGAACTCTTGAAGGAGAATTACTGTACATCTGAGAGGTGGGAGGAGAAAGAGATTTCTTCATTTTATTTCTTTCTATAAGAGTTTAATACAGATTGGGTGTTTCTTGTATCTCCTATTATTTTTTGTTTCTAATTTCTAGTTACTTATTACTTCTGGTTTCAATTCTGTGTTTAGTTGCTTATACAAAAGTAATCAATTGTACTCTAAGATCCTGACAATAAATATGTTTAAATTCAAATTAACTTATGATCAATGGGTTAGGATCCTATGAGATGATTTACTAATTGGATAATTGGGTTAGTTGTTCTTAGTATAGTCATTAATTGTCTATAACTACTATACATGCCTTGTAATAGAGTTGGAATGAATATTTCATTATATATGATATTACTATGTTGAGTGGTATGCTAAACTATTCTATTGGATGAAGTGGTATGATAAACTATTCCTACTTATAATATTCTCTCTATTTTTAATTTTATGTATCTATCACCTTCATGTAGGGGTATGGAATCTCTCAGTGGATGAGAGATGTGTTTGGGATCCAAAAGGCTCAGTCATTGGATGAAAATCCCTCTAATGGTGTTATCCATCTTTTATTTTCTAATTAAAATTCATTAATAGAAAAGGTGATATTACTTTTGTGGATTTCATTATGAATACTCATTCATACATCTTTAACAAACAACTATATTTAATATGTATTTTATTGATTACTTGAGAATAAAAAATCATGAGATTATAATAATGTTGTAAACCTTTTATTCTCTTATTTTCTTATGATCATATTTTTTGTATGTTATTCAATGATTGAATTTATATTATAAAAAGATGATTATTTAATTTTATACTTATATTAGTTATTTTGAATTTTAAAAGAAGGAAAAATGTATCTTTTGTCTCTTATGTAAATTTTGCTTCAACTCCTCGTTATGAATACAAATTTGTATTATGAATTAAACATTAGTTATACCCTTATAATGGAATTACCTTTTAGAAGTATGAAAGATTATTATAATATGTAAATGCATCAGTAATTTTAAATGATGAAAATCAAAGGAATTAATAATTAATTTTATAAATGATCATTCTTTTACCACATGAAAATATTATGGTTATGGTTGTATTTTTTCTAATTTTAATTTCATGTTTAAGCAAAACATAGTAAACTTGTTGAGTAATATAAAAAATGAGTGGAATAAATCCTTTGAAATGATAACATGTTTTAAAAATATATGGTACTTTTTTTGGTACCTAATCAATGGGCGCTTACAACACTAGAAGTTGTGTCATCTATGACAAACCCATCAAATTCAAGAGCTAAAAGTTGTTGACTTCACCATTTTGAAGATGCTTGCATCATATTCATATTAATTCTACCAATTTAACTTATCTATATTAATATTTTAACATAAATTATCTTAAAATAGTTTTGTATAATTGTGAATTACATTAATTAGATATAGTTCAAATATCTAGGAAGCATAGCTAGTATATTAGACCCATATTTTGGAGCAATTTGAGACATTGAATCTTAAGTATGGTATGTGTAACATATATACCATTTTACACAAATTTTATTATGTAACATTTAGTTTAAATGTTATCAAATTATCTCATGTCAAGTTTTTATTATACCATTTTATGATTTTACTCAAATGGTGTTATGTTCATATAACATGGAATCTTTATTATTTTTATCCCAAGTGTTTTTATTCTATTTTGATATATATTTATAATTATAATTAGTTTTGTTATGTTTTTGTATTAGTTTGATATATATTTATAACTATAATTAGTTATTTTATATTTTTATGTTAGACTTATATATATTTATATTTATATGCAAATTTTAAATAACACACAACTTTACATATAACACTTTAAATTTTAATAATCCATTTAAACAACTAAGATATGAAAAGTTACCTATCCATTCAAAGCTCATATGAAAACATAAATCATATTCACACAATATTATCATAATTTCATAAATATTAAAGAAACAATTAAATGAATTTGTGAAAAAAATAACTGATTATAACATCATAAAATTCATTACACATGGAACTACTATGATAAACCCTTTTGAGGTAAGTGCGAGAATTCATAAGGCCAAAAAGAGGATTTTTTTAATTTTAAAATTAAATTTACATGAAAATTCATATGGTATATTTTTAAAATGTATGATATTTTTTTTATCTCTAATTGATGAACCTATACATGTTATTTTATTAGCATTGATATATGGTTTACATAGGGTTTCTAAGTTGTAATGATTAAAGGATTAAATGGCATGATGTGTATTTAATTAAAAAAATAAAGTATAAGTAACACATATATTGTTACATTTATAATTTAGATTTATTTCACTAAATATAATAAATTAGGGCCACTCCACATCTTTTATAATTTATATTATAGCTCCACGAGTTATGTTTATAATATATTTTTAAAAAATCTAACTTGGTCAGTACTTGGTCAATTTCAAAATCTCAGTATTGAACCTAAGGATTTTACGGTGTAATTTTTGCACCAAGTATATTTTTTGAAAAATAAAAGTCATTTCATATTTTTTGGGGCCTCTTATATTGACTACTAGAATTTGAAGATGTAAAATGTGTGTCAAAATAAAATTCTATAAACTTTTCATCTTGCATAGATAGATTTTCTTGAGGATATTGGATCACATGTTTCTCTTTGAACTTGATTACAACTTTATGTTGTGATTTTACTATCACTTGGCTATAATTGAGTTGATGATTGAATAATTTACTAGATTGTTTCAATCTTATTTTCAATTTAGTCCAATTTAATCCATGTTAATGCAATTTTTATTATATAATATGATTTTGGGTTCAATTGATCCTAATTTCATCTTATGAAACACCTATAATTGTACCACTTTGTCATTATGGATGTACTTTAATAATTGATGTATAAAATATGGTATTATATATATATATATATATATATATATATATATATATATATATATATATATATATATATATATATCCATTGTCATCCTAATAGAATATCAAATGTGTTAGCGTGTGGAAAAAATAATAACCAAGTAGAAATATTCATAGGTCCTACCATAAGCAATAACATGATGACCCAAAATGGTTATTGTTTTCCATCGAATCCTTTTATTTTTTTAATCTTAACTACTCAAATCTCTATGTGTGTACCCAAAAAAATTACTTAATGACATATTATATGTTTTCACTTGATCCATTGTCCACCATAAGACTTTGTATGGGATATGATTCAATGAAAGCATGTATTAATAATGGTGCATTGTTAAAATAATTGTTAATAATATCATGGTCATAAAATGTAATTTTAGGTCATTTTGATTAAATATTTATAATTTTACCAATAATACCATTTATATTATGTCCCTCCTCAATTCTGTGCACCTCAGGATTAACGTTAGATTCTTATGCCTCATGCTTTGGAAATGGATGAGAAAATATCTTAAGCTTTGCATTAAGTAATCTAAACCATTATTAGGTGTGATGTTATTGGTAAGCTCAATAGTATTATTCTCAATTAGGTCTTGAATGTTATGTATTAAATAAAACCATATATTATTTTAATTTCTTATGCATCTATGTTAATTACAATATACATTAATATCAAAAATATTAAGTTGTGGCCTTGTCATATCAATATCCATAGGTGGAGGAAGTGATATGAGGTTACAATCAATTAATTTTTTTAATAATTTGGTAGAAGGTTCTGATAATCATGTAAATAGAACTTGTAGAGGGGCATAAAGGAAAATTGTTAAGGATTAGTATTTACATTGGGTATTTACCATAGAGTAAATTATACTTACGGTTATGTTATTATGTGAGTTAGTTATTAATATATTATTGTTCTGTAACAATAATATATATTAGGAGTTTATTGTACATGAGTTTGGATTAAATCACTCAAATCACTACTATAGGATATTGTGAGAGATTTTACGAGATTTAGTAGTTAGTGAGATTTCTAGATAATAGGATATATTATCTTATATATTTGTATTATGTTGGATGTAATATTCAATTAGTATGTAATTGAGAGTGTAAAATAATATATTATTGTGTTTGAAATATTTTTTAGTGTTTGGCTCTCTATTAAACTATGATTATTCCCAATATCTAGTATCATAGTAGGGATGGGCTTATAAGAATTTGTGAGGGGCAAACTCACCATTTCGTGTACTTGCCCCTATGGATGAAATATTGGATTTCTATTTTCATACTATATTATGATGGTATTTAGAATGTAATATATTAGAGAATTTTATTATGAGAAATAGAATTATTTTTATGGGATTAATAATTTTCCATATTCTTTCCATTCATGAGATTTTTGTAGTTGCATTTATATGTTCAAAAGCTCCACCTAAGTGTTCTCTATGCACTTTATAATCAGTGTAATGTGTAATAATTTTTCATCAACTTCACTCATTATATAAAAGTGGTTTTGATTAGTGAATCTAAGTGTGAATCCACAAGAATAGATATATAATTGTAGTCTACCCTTTTACTTTACAAGACTATATTATTTTCCTTAGTGTCATTTAAACTCTATCTACCTGGTTCATGCCTCCATCAATCAATTTATCACTACATACATTGCACATATTTTAGTGGTGTTCATATAAAATATAGGTTGTTCCTATTAGCTTATACCCCAGTGCCATTGTATTCTCCTGATCATGTATTAATGGGGCTGGTATTTCTTCACACCTATAAATGTTATATAAGATTCATGCACTCATTGCCTTGATATTTATGAAGCATTTTTCCATAAGGATCATATGGAAACATTGTATCTCTATGCCTAATCATCTCAACTAAAAGTTGTGATATCTACTAGATCTATCATCTTCTTGATTCACATGGATTTTATTAAATAAAAAACTTTCTCTTTTATGTCATTATTTGCAAGTCTAATAATAGTTGCATGTAGATTTCCAAGTGTCAAAAGGCCTTAGTTTACATTTATTTTTTTATGTTTTTAGTAGATCAAGTCAATAATTTATTATTTTATATAAAGTTACACTTATGTTCAAGATAGTTAAGTTTTTTATCATAAGTATATAGGTAAATTACTTAGATGTTTGTAAATAATAATTATATATTGTATAAAATAATCAGAGATAAGAGATCACACTGCAATAATAGATAGTAGATCAAAATAATAGATAATATAGTAGAGCCACTTCGAGGGGAAAACCTTAACAATAATGCAATAAGAGTAGAATACTTAATATGATGATCAAATAATAACCACTACCTCTTATATATAGTATACTTATCCATGGTTATTATATATGCCAACTTAACTAAGAACATAGAGAAATGTAATAAAAATATAAAAGAGGTATGTAAGCCACAAGTCAACCACACATATCCCTAGACAAACTAAAGGTTAAGGGTGTATTATGGCCCTCCCCTTCAAAACAACATTGTCCTTAATGTTGAATCAAATTTGGACATTTATACATAAATGATTCATCCTCCCAAGTGGCCTCTTCACATGGTAGATTCTTCTATTTGATCAGGTACTCCTTAATCACTCTAGACCACAACTACTTAGTGTGTATTTGAAGGATTAATTTAAGATCAATAATAACTCTCCCTTCCTAATAAAATTTTGGTAACTCATTTTTATTAGTAAATATGTGTCCAATGACTTTCTTCAGACATGATACATGAAATATTGGATGTATGTGAGTGGATGAAGGAAACTCTAACTTGTAGGCCACAACACCATTTTTTTTCAAGATTTGATAAGGCCCATAATACTTAGGGGATAACTTGTTATCCTTTTTTTATTTCTCAAGGACATATTATTATATGGTTGTAAGTGAACAAAGACCCAATACCAATGTCAAAATTTGTCTCACTCCTACATTGATCTACCTACTACTTCATGTGATTTTGGTCTATGGCTAAATTTTCATGAAAACTTACAAGGATTATGAATATTTTCCTTAGTTGCATGAACCTTAGGATAGAACTTCAAGTTTGAAGTGATGGATGGAAGGTGGTATCCATACAAGGCCAAAAATGGAGACATTTTGGAAGAACTATGAACAGAAGTATTATACCACCATTTAGAAAGTGGAAACCAATGAACCCATTTATCTTGTTTATAAAAAACAAAAAAAAGGATATATCCTTCTAAACATTTGTTAACTACCTCAGTTTATCCATCTGATTGAGTATAATATGATGATCTATGAGCTAACTAGGTACCCAAACATGTAAATAATTCAGTCCAAAAATTACTAGTTAAAATGGGATCTCTATCATTAATAATGATCTTAGTAGTACCATGTAGTTTCTAAACTATATTGAGAAAAGTAGAAGTTATTATACTAGCAACAAAGGGTTGTGATAAAGAATAAAAAATGAACATACTTACTAAGATGATCCAAAATAACCATGATAACATTTTAACCATCAGATCTTGGTAACCCTATAATGAAATCTATAGACAGCTCTTCCCAATGTTGGATAAGGATGGATAAAGGCTAAAAAAGACCCAAGTTTTTTATGGTTTCACCTTTATTTTATTGAGAAAGCATACATTTAGCCAGATATTTCTAGGCATCCCCCTTGAGTCCTTCCTAAAACAAATCCTGCTTGATTCTATGATAGATTTTCAAAAATATTGAATGACCCCCAAGTGGATTTACATGAAGTTCTTGAAGGATTTTTTGTTTTAGAAGATAATTCTTACATATGTATAATTTGTCTTTATACCATAATGCATTACCCTTCCATGTGAATTTTTAAATCGATCCAATCCCTGCTAAATATTCTAAATCAAATCATAGGTAACACTATTATTTTGTCATTTTGATGTTGCTTCCTCGAGCCAATCTACTTGCCAAATGGTCATGACACATAATAATGCCTCAGTTGATTCATCCCACATGGATAGTGCATTTGCCACCACATTTTACTTGTCTTTTTAGTAGACTATTTCAAAATCATAGCCTAACATCTTAGTTACCCATTTATTTTATTATTCTGATGACAACCATTATTCCAAAAAATATTTGAGACTATCATGATTAGTCTTTACCTGAAAGTGAAGACCCATAAAATAAGGTCTCCATTATTTAACTACATGTAAAATGGCCATCATTTCCTTCTCATAGATGAAATTCAGTCAATTTTTACCCTTCAATTGGATATTTTTTTAAAATTTAAATGGTATTCCTTATTTCATGAGCACAACACTCATACCATATCTAGATACATCACATTTAACTAAAAAAGTCTTAGAAAAATTAGGAGTGGCCAACACTGGAGTGGTGCATATATCTAGTTTCAATTGTTCAAATGCTTTGGTATTTATATCAGTCCACTAGAAGAATTATTTATTCAAAAAAGAGGTGAGTGTGGCTACAATACTACCATAAGTTTTTACAAATCTACAATAATAACCAATTAGCCCAAAAAATCCCCTTAGTTTCTTGAGTGTCTTAGGAACTGGCCAGTCCACCATTGCTTGGATTTTTTTAGGATCTAATTATACTACTTTATGTGAAACCATATGACCCAAATACATAACCTCACAAGCTCTAAATGTAAATTTAGAAGGTTTGGCATGTAACTAATGTTGTTCCAGAATTGATATTACTTATTTCACATGTTGTAAATGGTCTTCCCAATTTTTACTATAAATGAGGATATCATCAAAAAAAACTAGAACAAAATTCCTCAAAAATTGCCTAAAAATAGTATTCATCAAATTATATAAGGTAGATGGTGCATTTTATAGACCAAAAGGCATAAACATAAACTCATAATGGCCCTCATGAGTTTTAAAAGCTATTTTAGGTATGTCTTCATCATGGATTCAAATTTGATGATACCAAGAATGAAAATCTAACTTAGTAAAATAAAGAGCATCATTCAATTCATCTAGAAAATCGTCAATGATAGGAATAGGAAACTTATCTTTTATAGTGTACTTTTTGAGCTCTTTATATTCAAGGAACAACCTCCAATTGTCATCTTTCTTTCTCACCATGATAACTATCAAATAATATTTATTTTGGCTATGGTGAATGATTCATGTGTCCAACATCTCCTATACCATATTGTCAATTTAACTTTTTTGGGTATAGGGATACTTGTATGGCCTGATTTTGGGTGGTGTACTACTAGCAATAAGTTTTATGGCATGATCATGCATGTTGTTGGGTAGAATTCCTTTCAACATGTCACTAAAAATAGCATAATGGGTGTCAATCACTTGTTGTAGATCAGGAGGTGTATATGGATGAGTTGGTTAGATTTCAATGAAAAATAAGTGAGCCACAAATCCTTTATCACCATTTTAGAGAATATTGGTAATTTGATGGGAGCTAACAAGTTATGGATATTTATCCCTTAATCCCCTTAACTCATGTCCTTCCCTAAAAATGAAATAACATGAATAATTCCTAGAAATTCATCTCAATAGTGCCCAAAGTGGTAGGCAACTATACTCCCAAAATAATTTCAGATCCACCCATGAGAATAGAAAACATAAGAGAATCTAATATTTAGCCTCCCATGTCCAGCTTAATATAATGGAATTTTCTTGAATAGATGATAGTACCACCATTTGCAATCATGACCTGAAATTATAGAGTGGGATAAATGAAATAGTTCAAACAAGTAGCCAACTTAATATTGATGAAGTTGTGTGTATTCCCAAAATCAAACAAAATAGTGACATTCTATTTCGTAAATAAACCCACCACCTTAAGAGTTTGGGGAGTACTAATACATGAAAGGGAATGATAGGAAATAGTAGGTCTAGAGTGTTCAAATTCCTCCTCAGGTCCTTCTGCATCCTCACCAATTTCTTCCTCATCATATGCATCCTCATTGGCACCTTTGATGTAAAAAAATTCTTTTCAACAAAATTATGTGCTTTGATCCATTTTTTTTCACACCCATAACACAACCCTTTAGCTCGCTTCTCCTCGATTTGATGATGTGTCAATCTAGTGGGTTGACGAAATGATGGTGCTATAAAGGTGCAATCATGACCAGTAGTGAATGTTTTCCTTTTGACCATCTCCATTTATTATACCATGCATGCCCTTGGGATAACTTCTAATACAAATGATGGATTAAACATCTAAACCTATAATTAGATTTTATCTTTGAATCTACCTAGAAAAAGACCAGTCAAATTTGCCTTAGTGATGTCTTCCACTCATAAGGATAGATTTTAAAATTAATGAATATAATCCTGTAAAATTCCTATTTGACATAGTTTGGATAACTAGTTAAATTATTTATTAGAGACAGTATTCCTATAATGAGCCAACACCTCATCAAGACCATGTAATAGGAGGACCACTATTTTTATTTTGAGTACACAACTAGCGATACCAAATGAACTACTCATATTTTATATATAGAGACACTGCTATCACCTTCTAAGAATTAGGAGTTTGGTATATATTAAATAGATTCTCAATTTGGGTAATCTAAGTGAAAGGATCTTTACCATCAAACTTACACATCCACTTTTGGAAGCATTGCTTTCACACCAAGATTGGAGTTATTAGTGTTAAGAGGAGGACCCAAATGATGTGGTGGAGGGTTATTTATCTATAACTAAGATGAAATGATAGCCAATTATGTAGTGATCTGATGTAATTGAGTGTGTACCCCATTAATCTCTTCACACATCCCTAAAATATTAGTTTGAACTATAACAAAGTCATCTTGCTGCACCAAGCCCTTTATGTTAGCCTAAAGTTAAAAAATCATTGAATTTGAAGTTTCAGATCTCATGTCATCCCTAGGAGTCTTAGTATTTTATTTCCCCCCTTTTTTCCTAGAGTAGTAGGACCCACCATGCATAAATCCTAAGATGGTTTTCACCTCCCAAAAAAATTGTACTAGGAAATGGTACCATTGTGATCACCTCACTAAGATGAATCTAACAACTAATTTTTCATACTACAATGAAAATTTTTGGCACAAAAAAGTGTATTGGTAGAATATACCATTATGATCATCTCATCATGATGAATCCAACTAAAATTTTGTAAAGGGAAAAAAAATTACAAACTTTTTTTCAAAAAAATCTTTTGAACAATACTACACTGACAAAAGAATTAATTCTTATTGGATTGCAAGTTATGTTTTTTCGCTCCTTCCACTCATGGAATCTGTGCCTCATTAAATCCAAAAAAATGCCATAGAAAACTAGCACAAAACAAATATTTTATACCACTTGTAAGGAAATTACTTAGATGTTCACACAGAATAATTATATATCACATAGAATAATCAAAGATAAGAGATCACACCACAATAACTGATAGTAGAGCAAAATACTAGATAATATAGTAGAGCAGAATTAAGGGGGTAACCTTCAAAATAATTCAATAAGAGTAGAATACTTAATATGATGATCAAATACTAACCACTACCTCCTATATATAGTCTACTTAGCTATGGTTATTCCATAGGCCAACCTAATTAGGAACATAGAGAAATGTAACAAGAATATAAAAGAGGTATGTAAGCCACAAGTTAGCCACACATATCCCTAGACATGCCAAAGGTTAAGGGTGTAGCAAGGTCATTACATGTCATTTGAGTTTTGTAGTGATAAGTTTATTAGGGTGTGGTTTTATCCTTTTTTTATACTTATTGTTAGGATTTATATTATATGTGTGATTCCAATAGTAGCTTTATATTTAAGAGTATAAATTATATTCTCATTGGATTTTTTAATCTAAAATTAAAGTCTTTATCAATATAGAGTTATTATCTATATTTTTGTCAAAAGAGTCAAGTCAAAAAAATTCAAAATGTCCATATGTTGAAAAAGTCAAAGTCAAAAAAGTTTGTCATTTTTGTCAAAAAATATAATGTCAAAATATTTTTGGGTCCACCATCAAAAATTGTAAAAAAAGATGATTGTAAAAGGACACATTTTCAGGTAACCCATATGTCCTAGGAATTATTTTGCATTAAGGGGGAAGTACGCCCAATGAGGAAATAATTGTGCTTCACTTCTTCATCGGATGAGTAAGTAGCTTCATTCACTAGAGGAAGGAGGAAATAGAGGCTTAATGTTTTAATACTTCTCTTTAGTCACCAATGATGGGGCCGAGATGATCTAGTGACATCTTTTGTGTGGTGTGATTTTTCATTTCTTTAGTATGTTATGTTTTGGGCCAAATCAGCTAATGCCAAAGATAATTCAGTAGTGGTAGTGAAAATTATGTATGTTATTTTTATTTAGATGGAAAAAAACATTAACAAAGGTTGCATATAGAGACAATGAGGATTTATTCCTCATGATATTTCATTTTTTAGTATTATGTGTGTCTTCATTCCCCTGCTGGATTCGAGAAAAGGAGAGTGTAGATATAATGAAATGTGGCAACATTTGTACAAGAGGGTAGGTAACTGTATAAATCCTTTGATTTTAGAGATCCTCTAACTACCATATTTTTTTATGAAGATGATTGGCCAGTGAAATTTCCATTGCATTCATATGGAGTAAATATGGGATGTGTTACTCGTATAGTAGTGGCATGTGAAGCAAGATATAGATAACAAGATTCACACAGTAGTATGCATACCTAAAAGTATGCATTGGTTTATGATTTTATTTGGGCCAGTTTTTGAAGATGTACATTCTCCCCATGTAAACACTAAGGGGGGTACTATTAAGGATTAGTATTTACATTGGGTATTTACCAAAGAGTAAATTGTACTTATAATTATGTTTTTATGTAAGCTAGTTAATAATATATTATTGTTATGTAAAAATAATATAAATTAGCATTTTATTGTATGTGAGTTTAGATTAAATCACCCAACTCACTATTATATGAGATTGCAAGAGATTCTAGGAGATTTAGTAGTTAGTGGGAATCTTAGATAATAGGATACACTATCCTATATATTTGTATTGTGTTAGATGTAATATTCAACTAGTATGTAATTGAGAGTGAAAAATAATATATTATTGTGTTTGAAATATTTTATGTAATTTGGATCTCTATTAAAATATGATTTTTACCAATAAAAACCATGTTAGTAGGTTGTTAAATCACATTAATATTTATTTTATCCTCCTCTTTAATAACATTAGTCTTAGCTTTAAAAGGTGTTTTGATTTTAAATTTAGCATTAGAATATGTTGAAGGATTGTACCCATAATTTAATTTATTTATAGAAATAATCTTGACCGCATATCCTTTGATTGTATGACACATATCATTGAAATATTAAAAAACATTTAACACAATAGACTTATCAATGGCTAAGAGTAGCTTTTGTTTGAAAAATATATTATAATTCCTTGTCATCCATAAGATTTGTCATCTTGTTTAACCCTAAAATGAAATAGTGTGGTATGTATTTCACTTTAGTCTTTAGGTTAAGAATATAGAAATGAAATGTCACAAGGGTGATAATCACATCTGCATTAGGCTAATTAAATTCTAACCTCATATATAAGCATAAACTAGATTTATTATGCTACGATAGTCTAAATATGGAAATTAAAACTATGTTAAATATAGAAATGAAAAAGAAGATAAGCACTTAGAATTTTTTGAGGTTAATGTAGTTTTGGATATATAATAGGCTAAGAGAAGTGGGAAGATAGTTTTGGAATATTTTTCAAATTCTATATCTGGTGTCTCTAGCTATATATATAGTTACATTAGCCTTGGATGGTTTTGTTGATGTTACTATATGAGTCTGATGATAATGCCCTATATATAATATATGGTTAAATAGTATGTGACCACTTAGATGATTATGGTTTTGGATTCACCTTCTCTCTAGTGCATTCAAATCTAGTTCATGGAATGTCTCTCCTTGTGAAATGGCAAAACCCTAGTTTTCCATCTTCAATGTGACCTTGGGAAAAATTGGGTTAGTGGGAATACAATGTCAAGTTGAACCCAATAAACCTAATATCAAATAAAGATACCTATATATCCAATACTCTGAAGAAGTCCTCATATTTATTTAGTTATCCCATATATGTTGGCTTGTGTCTGAATTGTGTAATGTGTGTAAATCAAGTACAATATTGACTTAACTTGTAACTTGGAAAATCAAGATCTTGGGATACTACTTTATTATTTCAGACCTGTAGATGTGTTTTACTTGTAATTGGTATCAAAATGGGGAATATTTGATTAATTTAATGCTTTATAGAGTGATTTTTGACAAGTGTCTTAGTCTCTTTGATCTTTTATATATTTTATATGGGAAGATTGAATTAGGGTTAATCTTGTATTTATATTAATCCCTTTGGAGTAATAACTCACATTAAATCACTTAGGCATAGAACTAGGATACATTTCATTAGTAAATTTGATGACTTTATGGCATTGGACACTTACGTTGAGGTAGGATAGTAACATTGATGTTACTATTTTCCCATATGTTAGTGTTTATGGAATAGAAAAATAAGTAACAGATCAAAACTTAAAGAGCTATGAGATAATTACATTTTAAATATTTTGGGAAAGATATAATGTTTTTGTCATCAATATAATATTATTGAAACTAAGAAATAGGCCAAGTGACATAGGATAAACTAGATGTGAGGCTTGTGAAATTAAGCAGAGTGTAGAACTAAGAAGAATAACTAAGGTCTGAGTTTGCCACATATACAAAACTAAGGTGATACATAATCATAAAATATCATCTATATTCCACTCCCCTCCTTTAATATATAAAATAAATTCAATTTTAAAAGAAAGGAATAAGTACCTAGGTGTGTTTGCACATGTTGTCTTTGTTTGAGTTGAATTTGAGTGCTTTGCTAGTGACTGACCTACAACCAAGATCATGTTATAGTGTAAAATAAATGAATGTAATCTAGGTTAAAATTACTTGAAATGGATTGAAAATTAAATATCAAGGTTTAGGAGTACACATGTGTGTCGATGTAACTACCTTGCCTATTGTCAAGTTGTTTTGTAAAATATGTATCATTGTAAGGATATAAAACTAAGATTAGGATAAATATAGATAAATATTTAAAATGCATATATCCAAGGATATATATATATATATATATATATATATATATATATATATATATATATATATATATATATATATCACATGCCCCTAGCTTTGGAGCAAAAGTGAGTTTCCACCTGGTAGTTGAGATTATCTCAACCATGCAACCCAATGATACTTATAAGTAAGTGAGGTTGGATGATCAAGTCCAAACTAAAAAATTGTAAAGATTGAGTTATTTTATCACCTCAACCATACCAAAAGGTGAACCAACTATTGTAGTAGATTACCTCAATATGGTCTGAAAAAGCCCTCGAGGTATTAATAAATGCAATAGTTTTTTGAATTTGAATTGATTTTGATTATATAATATTATACACATGTTACATAGAATATACACTTTAGATATGTCTCATGTTGAAACTATATATAACAATGATACTAATGTATATAATTCTATCACAAGTATGAACTTGAATCATATATTTGTGTGATTTGGCTAATTTGGATAACTATGTATGTGTGGAGATCATGCTTCTAAAGCATTCCCCCAATATATATGGATAAATTTGAAATTGATATAACTACCAATGTGGAGAACATGTTTCCAAAATATGCCCCCACTATAAACTAGAGATGTTGAATACTGAATATGTGTGTAGAACATGATTCTAAAGCATGCCCCTATTAAATCTATGAACTGATATTGTTTATGTAGACTTTTATTCTACAGGTTTTTTTTATGTGGTTTAGTATGCTTACTTAGGGTCATAGAGGCCATTTGGGTTATTTAGGAAGATAAGTCCCACATTCATTGGAATGTGGGGTTTCACTCTCTCCCACCTATATATGTACCTCTCTCCCTTTGTACTATGAATTCAAAGTTAATGAATATTTTGGATTTCTCCATTTTAGTTTCTCATGTAGTTTTCTTTTGTCCTTTCAATTTGTTTTAACTCTTTGGTGGTGTGCACTCACTTCTTGTCTCATGTAACCATTCAAAATTTATATTCACCTTATCTATATTGGGATCAAAATTTGGTATGGTATCAAAGCTAGGATAAGATCCCTAAGCACATATAGTGTGGCTTAAGGGGGGGTGTTGGAAATAAGATACACCTAGACCAATGATGGGTTGTCCATAGAGGGTCCAGTAGCTTAATTAGTAGAGCATTATAATAGCAAATGGAAGGTCCTAGGTTTGAGTTCTAGATGGTCCATATGAGTTGTATCTCAATATGTGGTATCAAAGATATTTATTATTCCATTTACTTATTAAATGGATAATACCTACACATGTGTCTTCAGCTTACTTAGGTGTGATAAGAGGTTAAGTGGGTGATAGGGTAATTTATACCTAGAGTTCCACCTAGAGTTCAACTGAGTACCACTATGAGTTATCCTATGAGTTCCATAGTGAGTTACACTTAGTCTCACAGAGAGTTCTCCTATGAGTTAACACCCCCTTATCCTTCTTTATATTCCTCTTCACCAAGTTATTAAAATTGAGCAAAGTAGATAATTAGTAAGCAAGGAAGTTCAATACATTAAGAAATTATTACACATATTCTTGTTTATTTTTGAATATAAGTAAGGTCATTGATTTTTTGGTTTCTTTGTGTGTTCAATCTACTAGAAGATCACCTACTAACCTATTCTGACATATATGAGTACCATATGTTGAATAAATGTGTAGAACATGCTTCCCAAGTATGCCCCCCATTAAATATAAAAATTATGAATGTGTGTAATCCATGCCCATATTACATTCCCCCACTAAATCCATAAATTTATATAAGTATCAAATACTGAATGAGTGTGGAAAACATGCTTCCAAAACATGCCCCAACTGAATCTAATAGTTATGTCAAGTATGGAGAACATGCTTCCCAATCATTCCCTCACTAATATTCCCCCCTTTGAGGTGAGAGAAAGATAGGAATTAAGAGTTACCTCACCTCAAAAGGTAAATTCAACTTTAAAATCTATGAATTTAACCATGAAACATATAGAAGGAACATGTCTAGGTAAATGTATCATTGAAGTGCATAAAACCAATGTGATCACATGTTGGCATAAGATGCATGATAAATATAATGGAAACATCTAGATAGTAATAATATAATATCATTAATAACAAGTAAAAACACAAGATCAATCAAAGGTAAGTCAACAATAAATGGTCTAATGAGATTGAAAACAAGGGGTATGTTCAAATGCCACACAATCTAAGGGACATGACATAGTCAAATATCCATAAAAATTAAAATGACATATTTAAATATTCATACAATAAAAAATTACATTATGAATATTCCAAATAAAGCATACATATGCGTAGGGTATAAAAGTAAGGGAGCATATTCAAATTCTAAATCAAGCAAGACAAGACACTCAAAGAAGTACATAAATTTAAGCATTATCAACTAGCATAAACATGTCATAATGGCCCATGGATCTAAAGTGTTAGAAAAGTATGGAAAGTGTATAGCATAGGAAGTACCCTATCTAAGATATAATCATAGATAATGGGTATGTGTAATTGCATATGTAATCTCAAACATGATAGTGTAGATTGATCATCAAATCATATAATTTGTGTGTATTAGGATCGAAGAAGCAAAAGCCCCCAATGTCCATATGATATGAGTAGAGGGAAAGTCTAACATCAAAAATAGGAGTGTATCATGTATTTTTGTATGCATTTCTCATACCCAATATATAAGTGTGACACATATGCATATGTAGGATTAACAGAGTATATGGTCCATCCATATAGAAGGAACACATGGATGCGAAGGAGCCAACAAAATATGTAAGTGTTAACCATGTTTTTTTTGGTTTTTTGAATGTTTTTTAATTTTTTATTTGTTTTGGTATTTTTGAAAGATTTTTGAGTATTTATAATCAATTAACTCCGTATCCTCAAAATTTAGTGGGTCACTTGAAGAGGATTTTATGTTTTTTAATATCAATGTAGTGTCATTACCTCAATGTTCATGTGTAATGGTTTACTTACAACCAATGGTTTAGGAAAATGATCATGTCCATCATACTAGATGCAAATTAGTGGGAACATATTATCAAAATTTACACACATGTTTATAGAATCCAAATTAGCATTTCACTCAACTAGTTAATTTTATCCAAATTTTATCTTTAAATGTGGTTCATGTTCAGTTATCTATATAGTTCAAACTTGGACACATGAGCCACAAGTAATAGGTAATAGAATGTATCCTCATAATTTTTAATCTAATGGAGATTAGGTTACCTCATTGATAGTATGCCATAATATTGATATAAAATTGGTACCACAAATGATATCTAATTTATTTGGATCAAATCATATATTATGATAATATACCCCATAAATATACATATTAATAGTTAAATCTTCATGTTTTTGTCACTTTGAGGGATGTTTCTCATTTTAAAGATAGGAAGGATTTGGCCTTTTGCCTATTGTGGATGTTATATGTATGTGTCCTTCACTCTTATATTATTAGATAATGTTTTCAATGTCACCCATTGATTGGTAGTATGTCCAATGATCTAATGATAGTTACATTATAGTAACCCATCTATAGTTATAAGTATATTACTAGATCTATGTCAATTATAAGGTAAATAAATAATATTATGTTCAATTAACAAAGATAATATTATATGGGTAGTATCATGTTGTGGTGTGATTTGCATATTTATTTGGGAAGGATTTTGTGAAGTCTCCACATTATTTACATGATGTACTTGTATTTGGCCCTTGTAAGGTTGAATCAATGCTTTTAACTAAGAGGGATGTATGGAATAATGAGAATTTACATCTTCGTCTCTAGATTTATTTTGTTTTGGCCTCATAAAGATTTATCTCTATATTTTATACAAGTGGTTTTATTTTATATGTACCAAGACTCGTAGGTTTGAATAGGCAATGTGACATGTGTTCAAGTGGTTCAAATTTTAATTTTCAAATTTTTCTCATATGTCATATAATAGGTTTTATCATCATCACTATCATAATAATCTAAAACATGGCTATAATTTTTCTCAGTATTAACTAATAAAGTAAGCTCAAATGTTGGGTATTCTTGTAGTTTTTCTAGCTCTTTTGTTAATGGTTCTTTCTCCTTAAGCATATATATGTCCTTTTAGTGTTTATTTACTTATTTATATCTAGGTATGAGAGATTTATGATAATTGTCTCACCTATTTCATACATATGTATATGTTTAAGAGGGATGGATTGTTTGGTTGATACCAAATAGGGATGCCTTCATTTTCAAAATTTATCATTTTACAAAATTTAAAAGGCTCATCATCAGTAATATTAGATAATAAGGTCTTCTCATTTATGAATATGACACATCGATGAAATTTAGATGGGATAGTTTCCATTAAATGTATCTAAGGTCTACACAAAATTAAATTATAATGTAAATATTGAGACATGACCTAAATAGTAGTTGAAATTGTTTTTGGTATTAAGGTCACATCCAATGTAATTTATCCAATTAGAGAGTTATGTTAATTTTCAAACCCTTTTATATGCATAATAGTGCTTTGGATAGAGTTTTGTTAATTTTCATGGTTTTTAAGAATTGCATGCTATAAATGTTTAGGCTTGATTTATTATCATTGAGCACTCTTTTAATACCTTTATTTTATATTGTTACTTGTAAGAACAAAGGAAAATTTTGGTCAACATCTTTGGATGGTAACTCTATTGGTTCAAATATGATTCTCTTGTCATTATGCTTAAGATATTACACAATATCCACAAATAAGTAGGCTCAATATTACTTCGGACTTGTGTTTCATGAAATTCCTCATATAAGCTATCCTTATAAATATTAGATTAATTTGGAAACTCAAGGATTTAAATTTTAGCATGTGTATTGTTCAATTTTTTGGTAATTTCATATCCCTTGGATTTTATTACAACTCAAGGTTTAGGTGGAACTTGTTATGTATTAACAAGTGGTGAGATGGGTTGGGCAACCTTAATTTTTGGAGTATTAACAATGTGGACTATGAAATATAATATAATTCATGGATTAATAATGGGTGTGGGATGGTATCTATCATTTTAATAATATATAGGTAGTATAAAAGGTGAAAGCATGCTTGTTGGCATCTAGATATTGACTCTATAACATTTCAAAATGATTTTGGAAAATAAATTAATTATTGTGTTTCCTTTAAAACCTTCTCATTAATGGTATGTCTTTGTTTATAATATTTGAAAAGGTAATTAATGTATCAAACTAGAATAAATATGACATATTGTAATCTAAAATAGATAATGGATGCATCCATGTTGCACATATTTTTATGAAAATCAGGGATCAACAATAAAACAATAGTAAACCCTAAGTGACCTAGGGTTTTGTGTTCAAAGATTAGGTTCACAAAATTTTTAACCTTAAAATGAAATATTGTGATATGTATTTTAATTTAGTATTAGGTTTAATAATATATAAATTAAATGATACAAGGTGATAATCATATCTATAGTAGTCCAATTAAATGTTAAACTCAAATATAAGCATATACTAAATTTATTATGTGAAGATAGTCTAGATGTGGAAATTAAAACTATGTTAGATATAGAAATGAAAAATAAGAGAATTAATTAGATTATTATAATTATAATGTATTTATAGATATGAGACATGTTGAAAGAAGGAAAGAAGAAAATTATAGAATAATTTTTATATTTTGGATCTGATGCCTCTAGCTGTCTAGATAGCTACATCATCCCTAGATGGTTGTATCAATGCTACTATTAGAGTCTAGTGATATTGTCATGTAAATAATATCTATTGAAAAATATGTGAACACCTAAATGTTTATAGGTTTGTATTTTCCATCAATCAGGTGAATTTAGATATAAGTCATGGACTATCACTCCTTGTGAAATGGCAAAACCCTAGTTTTCCATCTTTAATGTGATCTTGGCAAAAAATGGGTTAGTGAGCATAAAATGTTGAGATGACTCCAATGATCTCATTATAAAAGGACACTCATACATAACCAATACTCTAAATTAGGTCTCATACTAATGTAGTTCTCCCCTATGCATTGGATTTTGTGTGAATCATGTAGTGTGTGTAAAGCAAGTACAATAGTGACCTAGCTTGTAATTTGGCAAATCAAGATTTTGGCCATATCCTTTATTAATTTAGACACACACACACACACACACATATATATATGTCTTAAATATAAATGGTATGTAAATAGGGAATATTTTATCAATTTAATGCTTTATAGAGTGCTCTTTGATAAGTGCATTGGTCTCTTTCGTTTTTTTAGGTTTTATAGGTGAGGGATGAATGAGGGTTGATCTTGTATTTATATCAATAAATTTGAAGTAATAACTCACATTAAATCACTTATAATTACCATTTTTATATGGTTTATTTGAAAATTTTATGACTTTAGGGCACTAGACACTTACATCATGGTAGGACAATAACGTCAATACTACTATTTATCGAAGATGTTAGTGTCTAGGGAGTAGAAAATTTAGTAAAGGACAAAAACTTATAGAGGTTTAATATAAGTACATTTTAAGTATTATGGACAAGATAAAATGTATATTTAATTATTATAATATTGGTTAGACTAATATTTAGACCAAGGGGAACAAGATAGAATAGAAGCAAGGATATATATAACTAAGAGGAACAACCAAGGTCAGAGTTTGAAAAGTGTACAAGACTGAGGTGTTACATAATCACAAAATATTGGGCACATATTTGAAATTATAGTATTGTATTGAAGCACATATTTACTATTGGTCACATTAGGTCCTTATTTGGGTTTCATAATTTGAGAATAAGAAACCTTCTCACTAATTTTAATAGAGAAATGAGATAATAGTTAGTCAATCAAAGGATTAAAATAATACATCAATTGAAGATAAAGGTCATACAATCATCTCAAGACATATCCCTTAAGACTTCTAGGGAAAAAATGTTAGTCACTTATTATTAGATGCATAATCTAAACATGCTACATGGAAGGCTCTATGATGTTGTTTTGGATATATTTACCATTAAACGGTGTAATCTTTGGTGCAAAAAATCTTGTAGGTAAGGTATATGTATAAATATTTAATTCCAAAGGGTTATGTAATAATGCCTAATATTTCATGATGGTATGGCCTATTCTATTAGAACATTATGTTATTTGACCAACATTAGCTTCAAGATTTAAAAATATATATAAGTTTTTAATTGGTATCCATATTTGATAGATTAGTAATAGGTGGTGTCAAATGAGTTGTAGTCCTAGGAGGAACATAAGAAAAAGTATGCTCCTTAATAATTCCCATAGATATATGAGAAGTAAATTGTGGTGACCCCATTGTAGGTATAGTAGGCATGAATTATGTAACCATAGGTATAGAAACATGAATATAATAAGATGGAATATTAGTATTAACACCTATTGTATAATATATTCATTTAAAATTTGGATTAGCATCATAAAAACTTTATTCATCTAGTTTATCATAAGTGGATTCATTATCTTGCTTTGTAATTTTATCCTGTAGGAGAATATTCAAGAAAACATCTATGTCCTTACCTTATTTACTAATTATTTTTTTATAATTGGAAAATACTTCTACCTATTTAGGATCTAGATCATAAATCTCATCAAGATGTATTTTGAAATTATTTTCATCATTAATTTCAATAAAAAAATTCAAGTTTATGGATATCATTAATAGCAACATGTACATTTGCATTAGTATTCTCACTATCAATATTTGTATGAAGAGAAGAAACAATATGTACTTCATTAATTTTCACCATTTCAATTTGTACACAAACACATGGTTAAAACAAAGGAATATAACTATGATAAATTGCAATACCACTTAATTTATGACTTTGGAATCTAGGTAGAGGGAACCTAATCTTATTATATGGCATAAAATGTGTGCATAAAAGCACTAAAAAATGAGGGGAAATGGAAAAAATTTAGTTTTTTCATATAATAAGAGTAAATCTAAAATTAGACCTAAAATTTAAACCCCAAAAAGGAAAAACTTAAAACTTTAATAAAATTTTGAAACCCTAATGTAGAAGTAAGCCTATGATTTTTTCACTTAGGTTAACGATCAATTTCACCAAAAAACTTATTTTACACCTAATAATAGTATGATAGTTGCATGAATGTCTTTGATGGTTGTGAAGACTTTAAAATTAAGCTTAGGCTAAAAACCATAGGGGTTTTTAATTTTGGTAGTCACATGGATGTCATTGATAGTTATGTGAATGTATTTGATGGTCATACAGATGTCAAAATTAAGATCAGGATAAAAACCATAGGGGTTTAAATTTTGATGGTTGTTTGGACATCAGAATTAATCCCAGGCTAAAAACTATAGGGGTTTAAATTTTGAAGGTTGTGTGAAATTATTTGATGGTCATGAGATGTCAAAATTAAGCTTAGGCTAAAAACCGTAGGGGTTTAAATTTTGATAGTTACGTAGATGTCATTGATGATCACACATACATCAAATATGAGCTAGATATATATCAATGGTCTATGTTTGATACTAGGTTCAAGGGATCAATGAAGGTGGGAATCCAAGTTTCATCATAAATTAGACACAAGCATACAAGTGCTCTTGTCCACAAAAAGGATCCATTACATGGAAGAAACCATGTTTCAACATTATATAATAGATTAAATGATTTCCATTTTGTTTTCCCTGAAAAATGCTACTCATTTTTGGGACAACCTATGGACTATTTTGGCCCTACACCAACCAAAATCCTTTCTCCCCTTTTCAAAAATTGTTCTGAGCATCTAGGTTCTTCATTTTTCCAAGCTTTTTCAGAAATCTATGAACTCTGTAGGCTTGAATCTATGGACTCTATAGGATTGGAACTATGAACTTCACAGATGGTTTCTACAGACTTCACAAATAGATGTCTATGGACTCTTTCAAAGTTAGAAAAAACTATGAACTTGGCTTTTACGGACTCAACAGGCAGGCTCAAATCTACAGACTCTCAAGGTTGGTTTCTATGGACTCTATAGGAAAGAAATGAGTTTAGCACTTAGCCAAATAATGAAGAATGAATCGATTAAACCATTGAACCATTGAACCAAATTTGGTTCAATCGGTTGGTTCAATCGGTAGGTTCAAGGGGTTACCCCAAAGCCAAAGGACAAGTGCCCTTGTGGGGGGCAGTAAGCAAAAGTGGACAAAATTTAGGAACCCCTCGGGAAAATAGCTAAGTCCAAGAGGCCAAAAGAATTCTCTCAGGAAGATTTTCTTAGTAAAATGTTAAAGAAAAATTCCTTCAGACTTTTTGTTTGAAGGAATTCACCTGGAGAAAAAGTCTAAAGAAATAGAAAAGAATGAATGGCCAAGTAACAAGAAACTTTCCTTCAGACATTTTGTCTGAAGGAATTCTTTCAAGCATTTTTCCCAATGGAAAAAGCTCGAAAACCAAAATCCTGCTGAAGAATTAAGAACCCACCGGGGAAGATTGAAGCCCGAAGGACAAGTACCCTTGCAGGGGGTGCTTGGCGACGGAGAAAGGACCATTTTAAAAGCTCAAAGGGACACCTTCCCTTTGGGATGTTCCAAAGGTTAAAAAAAGACACAGAAAGGAACCTTCACAGACCTAGACAAAAAGAGAGCTTCAAAGAATGAACCAATTGAACCATTGAACTATTGAACCAAATGGTTCAAAATGTTCGCAGGTTCAAAGGTTCAACCAATGAGTGAAGAAGCGATTGAACCAAGAAGTGACTAACTAAAAAGAGATCCCAAAGACTCAAATTGATATAGGGGAGAGAAGATCGATGCAAAAGACCAGAATTATCTTTGAAAGAGTTATTTCCAGTAGGTGAAATAGTGGATCGAGTAGACTTTTGAGCACACCAAACAAAAGATGCAGCCTATTTTTCTTCCATGAAGTAAAGACAAATTAGAAAAGGACCAAATAGTCCATACCAAGGAGGAGACATATTAGATGAAGGGACATGCCATAGTTATGGTAGCACACTATTCTTAACATGGTCTCTCTAGACAGGATTGAAGGCACATTGAAAACGTTGACTGTAGCATGGGCCGTCCCATGGAAAAAGGTGCCAATCCTTACGTAGTTTCTATAAGTTCGTAATATCTCTCATTTGTAAAGGGAAAATTTTCATTTTTAAAAGAGCAAAAATTTTCCCATTTTGAAAGAATATTGAGACTTTGAGCTCAGATTGTAATTTCATTTCATTTTATCTGAATGAGAAAGCAGGTTGTTTACAGACTTTGTGTTATTTTGGCTTGTATCATTTTAGGAGATCATTCTTATGTCTATCTTTTGAAGGTGTTCTTATTCATTTAATTTGGCAAGTATAATTAGTGAAGGTAAAAAGGGAGGTGTCCTGAAAATAATGATGGGAAGACTTTGTGCTTTCACAATTATTTTCAGCATGTGTTTTTCCTTTCTTTCTATGTTGAGAATTTTGGGATGACTTTGTGCCCCCATTATCCTTTGTGTTATGCTCTTGGGGTAGTTGAGGTGGAAACTTTGTGTTTTGTTTCATCCTGCTAGTTACTTCACTCTTTTTCACCAATTACTTTTACTACCTGAAAGAAACTCCTATTATTTCCTACAAGAACACTTCTGAAAGAAGAGACGTGCCTTCAGCATTTCCACCAGGATTTTTTCCTTTGACTGTGAGCATCATCTCTGAAATAAGAGAGATGGATGGTTTATTCTCCCCCCATGTGTTATTTTCTACTTATTTATATTGTATATAGCTCCCACGTATCTATAGGGAACCTCCCATTGATGAGAGGAGAGATTTGTCCCTTGTTGATGTAGTAAACCTACATAATTGGCTGACCAATCTTCCTACTATGGTTGATCAGACCTATTTTTTTTATTAGTATGCTGATTGACAAAGTATTCACCCAACAATTTTTGACAACTCCACAGGGGATGAGCACACAGTTTGAAGTCTCAAACTTCAAGCTGAAGCAGATCCTACTCTTTTCCAATTTTTGTTCTACAATCTGGCAACTCCATGTTATACCAGAGGCCAAAAATCCCAAGGTGTTGTTGACCCTACTTTTGGGTTGGTGCAGTAGAGTAATTTTGAGTTGTTTCCTCCACAACCTACCTTAAACGAACTAGGAGTCTTCATCCTAGCCCTACCAGGCCACCAACATAAGATAGAGCTTTTTTTTTTGTCTACTAGATGAGCTTTGCCTATCCACACCCCACCTAGATTAGTGATCCCACTTTTACATAATCAAATCATGGCTCAAGGCCCCTGGGGTAACTCTTTTGGTCCACTAAATTTGACTCCACCTCTGCATGAGCTTCCACACACTTCAAGGAAGAATTTTCCCAAATTATTTGGTGATGGGAAGGTTCATCTTGATGAATACATTACAGCTTTCAGCATAGCCTACAATGTAATAGGGGTGGAATTTGAAGACATAATAGTTAGGCTATTCATGGAGACATTACAAGGCATTACTACAGACTAGTTCTACCACATGCAAGTTGGATCAGTGACTGATTGGGACACTCTAAAAGACAAATTTGAAGCCAATTTCAAGCCTGTGGAAGATGCACACGCCTTGCTAGCCCAGCTCACTCAAATGAAGAAAGAGCCTCATGAGCCTATGAGGAATTTTATTGCCAAGTTCAACAAGCTAAGGCATAAGATTCCTATGGTTGCCTAGCCAACACTATAAAACCTCAAATGCTTCTTCATCAACTCACAACTACCTGAAGTGAGTTTCTTGTTGAGACAGGCCAAACACATAGACCTTACTACTGCTCAAGACTTGGCTACTGAGATAGAATATGACCTTATCTTGGTAGAAAAGATAATGAGAGACCTTAATAAAGGTAAATCCTTTTCATATTCTAAATATTCACCTACAGTCACCACTGACTTGATGGTACAAAAGCTAGCAAATGAAATTTTATCTCTCAAAAAGCAAGTGGTGCAAGGAATGTCATCTGCTCCTGCATATAGAGATATGCCTAGGATGACATTTTAGAATCAGGCATACAAAGGCAATGCTGCCAGGAATCAAGGACAAAAAAATTGCCTTCCTCCTCCATAGAGGAACCTCGCCCTTAAAGTGCCTCCAAACAACTCAGCAGTTGGATATCTTGAAGCTGAATCGGATTTCTCATTCCAGCCTAAGTTGAATCTTGAAGATGATGCTAATCTCTTCACTAAGAAAGAAGAATTAGCTAGCGACTCCCATATTAGTTTCCTAAACTATCAGGATGAACCCAGAAGTGAAGGCAACGTAGCTGAGGGGTCATATGTTGTATTCACCTAGTCTAAAAATCAACCAGCTCAACAAGCTGATAAGGAGAAAGCAGAGAAGTTACCTCAACCAACAATTTCAATTGCTAAGTAGGGATCTCCTCTTCCTTTACAACCAAAGGACCTAGTGATTTTAAGAAAGGTAAGTAATCCAAATGCCCCTATGCCTTCTACTTTAAATCCGTAGTCTAATCCTCCCCCTTTCAAAAATAAAAAGGATGAACTCCCATCCTCTATTCCTATCTCATTCCAGACATTTGATATCATTGACCATATAAAGAAAACCAAAATTCAAATGTCTAAATTTGAATTTATGTAGTTCCATCCTGAGCAATTAGACAGACTAGTTTAATGTGTTAAAAACTAGAACATCCTTGTTAGACAAGCAATTCCCAAAGAGACACATGATCCTACTAGGAATGCACCCACCAGGAAAAACCTTGTCATTGCTCCCCCTACTACTCCTAGTAGGACTGAACCTTTTTATGTCTCATTACTGATAAATGGACATCAGCTAAATAATTGCATCATTGATTCTGGAGCTTCAGACAATGTCATGCCTGCTAAAGTGGTTGAATCTCTTAACCTCACATTGACCAAAACTTTTGGCAGATGTTTCTCCATGGAGAACAAGCAAGTGCCCTTGTTGGGACAAATTAAAGATGCCCAATTTGCATTTGTTGCCTTTCTAGACAAAAGAATCAAGATGACTATCTTGGTAGCATACATCCCAGCATCATATGGCATCCTTCTTAGGCAAAATTTATGTAGGGATGTTGGTGGTGAATTGAGCATGGATTTATTAGAGGCAAGGATTCCAGTCAAAGGTGTTATGAAGAGGTTGCTCCCTGAAAAGGAAGTGAAATATGTAGTTATCCAGATCTCATCACTTGAAGCTCAAATTTTGTTTGAGTCTTCAGGCATGGGTAACTACTTTCTGTACATGGATGGAGTTCATGAGACATATGGTGAAGCTCCTACAGATGATAGCCTAGAAATGCATTCAGCTAGAATAGTAGAGGAATTGGCTGAGCATAAGGCAAGTGTGGAAGTATCTCCACCCCTAGATGAAGAAGAATCTAAAAGAAAATTAGTATTAAATGAGGTATGGATTCTTGAATTTGATGGTAGCTTTTCTTCCACTGGTTTAAGAGTTAGGGTTGTGTTAATATCTCCTCAAGGAGATATTTTTCCCTCATCTTATAAATTGTAATTTAGTAACATGAAAAACATAGCTAAATATGAGTCTCTACTGCTTGGATTGAGAGCCACTCAAGACAAAGGCATCAAGCTCCTTCATGCTAAAGGAGATGTTGAACTAGTGGTTTATCAGGTGAGGAACCTATATCAAACCAAGAATGAAAGATTGCATCATTACTACAATCTATTCTAGGACCAACTTGAAGACTTTGATGCTTTTAGTATCTCTATAGTTCCCAAAGAATTCAATGACCGAGCAGATGCACTGGTTGTTTTAGCTACTTTCTTGGTCCCCCACCCAGATTTGAAAGGAGACAAGTACATGATTGAGCTGGTCTTTTGGCCTAGTGTACCTGATAATGCCAATCATTAGCAAGTTTTTAACAATGACAACCAAATCATTGCCTTCTTGGAGCAAAAAGATAGGTTTGAATGGCTGCATTTTGAAGGCAGTGAACCTCAAAAGTGTGAAATAGCTCTTGAATCAAATGCAGACATAAGTGAGGAGTTCTTGCAACTCAAAGGGAATAAGATTCCCAAAGGCCTGATTTCCCTTGAGAAGCTATTTGATAAACATGATAGATTCATCAGATAACAACCAATGGATTCAAGCTCATCTCAGGAGTTTGATCAAGTAAATCTAGGAACCAAGGAAGACCCTAAGATGGTGAACATCAAGAAATGTTATACTCCTGAAGAGCGTTTCAAGTTCACCTCTTTGCTCAACGAATACATGGATGTCCTAGCATACTCTTATGCTAACCTAAAATCACTCTAGCCTGATGAAATTTGACACAACATTCCTCTCAAGGCTAATTCAACACCTTACAGGCAAAAGTCCAAGCATTATAATCCAAAAATATCAAGTAATATTTTATCTGAGATACAAAAAATGCTTAATGCCAGGATAATCTTCCCAATCCATCATTCCACATGGATTGCCAATATAGTGCCTGTAAGAAAGAAGAATGGTGAAATTTGCCTTTATGTGGATTTTAGAAATTCAAATCAGGCATCCTTGAAGGATAATTATCCTTTGCCAATCATGGATCAAGTGTTATAGATAGTGACAGGCTCAGAGATGTTATCAATGCTAGATAGCTTCTCAGGATATAATCAGGTCAAAGTTGGTGAAATAAACTAGCATAAGGCTACTTTCACCACACCCTCGGGCATGTTTGCATATAGAAGAATGTCTTTTGGCTTGATAAATGCTAGTGCTACCTTCCAAAGAGAAATGGACCTTGCCTTCAAGGATGATATGGGTAAGTTCATTATAGTTTATCTTGATGACTTGACTGTCTTCTCTAAGCATCGCCCAGATCATGTGAACCATTTATAGCAAGTGTTGGAATGCTGCCGCCAGAATGGCATTTCCTTAAACCCCAAGAAGTCAATTTTTGGAGTAATAAAGGGGAAACTTATCATACACATTGTGTCCAAAGGAGGCATAAATATTGACTCGAATAGAGTCAAGTCTATCCAAGGACTTTCCTTGCCCACAAGCAAGACTATTGTTCACTCTTTCTTTGGAAAGGTGAATTTTTTATGGAGGTTCATCCTCGAGTTTGATGAGAAGACTAGGCACATTGTAAACATGATGAAGGGAAATGCCAGCTTCAGCTGGACTGAAGAAGGCAAGTCGGTATTTGAGGATATCAAAATTTCCATTGCCCATGCTCTAATTCTGGCTTGTCCAGACTATAACAAAGAGTTCACCATTTACAGCTATGCTTCAGAACATACACTTTCATCAATTTTGGTTCAATAGAATAAAGAAGGTATGGAATCTCCCATTTCCTTCATGAGATATCCTCTCAAAGCTCATGATCTAAAGTACTCAAATATGGATAAGCATGCTTATGTAGTGGTGAAGGCCGTGAAACATTTTCATTTCTACATCCTCAATTCTCAAGTTATTGCCTTGGTCCCAGACACCATAGTGAAATCTATACTGACTCACCAAGAGTTTGGGATGAAAAGAGGAAATTAGGTTGCAAATATCTAGGAGTTTGATTTGATCATTAAGCCAATAAAGCTAGTGTGTGGAAAGGGGCTATGCTAACTAATTGCTGATAACAAGCCAAGAGGAACAGAGCATGAAGAACCAAAAGTGAATGACACACCAATAGTCCTCTTTGTCTCCACCACAAATGAGTGTTATTCAGATATTCATCATTTCCTTACTTATGGTGACTATCTTTCTCACCAATCTTATAAATAAAAGAGAACCATCAAGCTGAAAGCTACTAATTTTGTCCTCTGAGAAAATGGCCTATACAAGAGGAGCCTTGATGGAACATTCCTTCGTTGTGTGGACAAGGAGCAACAAAGCTGACTTCTAAAGTCCTTCCATAATTCATCCTATGGAGGACATTTTTTTGCCCCTGTGACTACCCATAAGATCCTACGAGCTAGGTACTATTAGCCAATTCTCTTTCAAGATGCATACAAGTGGATCAGGGGATGTGAACTATGCTAATAGTTTTTTGGAAGGCCCAAGCTAGCTGCCCTACCCCTCAAACCAATGATCATAGAAGAGCCATTCTAGCAATGGGGAATTGATTTTATTGGAGCTGTAAACCCATCATCAAGTGTTGGACATGACTATGTCCTCATGGTAATAGACTACTTCACCAAATGGGTGGAAGTAGTTCCAACCAAACATGCTACTTCAGAAGTAGTGTGCAATTTCCTCAAAGAGAACATCATGTCCATGTTTGGGGTTCCAATCAAAATTGTCACTAATAATACAACCTATTTCACTTCTTAAGAGATTCCTCAATTCTGCTTCCACTATGGAATCACACTCTCCCACTCTTTTGATTACTTTCCACAAGGGAATGGACAGGCTGAATCAAGCAATAAGAACCTGGTGACTATCATCAAGAAGCTGGTGGATGACAACCAAAGGAATTGGCATAAGGCATTGGTTGATCCTCTATGGGCTGACATAATTACACCCAAGAGGGAAATTGGTATGTCTCCCTTCCAACTTCTTTATGGTGTCAATGCTGAGATATCAATCACCTTGGAATTACCAGCATTGAAATTGGCTAAGGTGATTGAGGATCAAATGTATGAGAGCTCACTTGAGAAGAGGATCATGTGCCTTGCTGAGCTTAATGAGCAGAGAACTATAGTGGTGGACTGAATTGCCATCCATCAAAGTCTGGTGAAGAAGCTCTTCAACTAGAAAGCAAAGAATCATGATTTCTAGATTGAAGATCAAGTCCTGCTGTGGAACAAAAGAAGAGAACCAAAGGGGATGCATGGAAAATTTGATTCCCTGTGGAGGAGACCTTTTACTATTCATCAGCTCAATGGTAAAAATAGATTCCTATTGAAGTATCAAGATGGTACTCTCTTTTCTCTACCTCATAATGGGCAACATCTGAAGCACTTCAACTCTTGAAGTATTGGATGAGTTCCCCTGTACATATGTATATTTTTATAGTCTTTTTTTTCTATTTTATTCTTTTGTTTTCATTTTTTGGAGCCTTTCTTCTCTAGTAGCGTGACTCCATAGCCCAATGGCACACTTCAAGGCACTGGAGATTCTAGTTTCTACTCCCCTTAGCTGTGTTTCAAGTTTCCAACTGAAGGTAGTTCCCCAACTAGAGCCAACTGTTGTCCCCAAAAAATGCCACTCATTTTTGGGACAACCTACAAACTATTTTGGCCCTGTACAAACCAAAATCCTCTCTCCCCTTTTAAAAAATTGTTCTAAGCATCTAGGTTCTTCATTTTTCCAAGCTTTTTTAGAAATATACAAACTCTGTAGGCTTGAATCTATGGACTCTGCAAGCTTGGAACTATGAACTTCACAGATGGTTTCTACGGACTCTACAAATAGATGTCTATGGACTCTTTCAAAGTTAGAAAAAACCACAAACTTGGCTTCTACGGACTCAGCAGGTAGGCTCAAATCTATGGACTCTCAAGGTTGGTTTCTATGGACTCTATAGGAAAGAAATGGGTTCAACACTTAGCCAAATAATGATGAATGAATCGATTGAACCATTGAACAATTGAACCAAAGTTGGTTCAATTGGTAGATTCAAGTGGCTACCCAAAAGCCAAAGGACAAGTGCCCTTGTGGGGAGCAGTAAGCAAAAGCAGACAAAAGTTAGGAATCCCTTGGGAAAATGGCTAAGTCTAAGAGGCTGAAAGAATTCTCTTGAGAAGATTTTCTTGGTAAAATGTTAAGGCAAAATTCCTTCAGACTTTTTGTCTAAAGGAATTCACCCAGAGAAAAAGTCTAAAGAAACAAAAAAGAATGAATGGCCAAGTAATAAGAAACTTTCCTTCAGACATTTTGTCTGAAGGAATTCTTTTAGGCTTTTTGCCCAATGTAAAAAGCCTGAAAGCCAAAATCCCGTTGAAGAAGTAAGAACCCACTGGGGAAGATTGAATCCCAAAGGACAAGTACCCTTGCGGGGGGCACTTGGCAACAGAGAAAGGACCATTTTAAAAGCCTGAAGGGACACCTTCCCTTTAGGATGTTCCAAAGGCTAAACAAAGATGTAGAAAGGAACCTTCAAAAACTTAGACAAAAAGAGAGCTTCAAATAATGAATTGATTGAACCATTGAACTGTTGAACCAAATGGTTCAACGTGTTCACAAGTTCAAAGGTTCAACCAAGGAGTGAAGAAGCGATTGAACCAAGAAGTGACTGACTAAAAAGAGATCCTGAAGACTCAAATTGCTACAGGGGAGAGAAGATCGATGCAAAGGACTAGAATTATCTTTAAAAGAGTTATTTCCAGTAGGTGAAATAGTGGATCGAGTAGACTTTTGAGTGCACCAAACCAAGGACATAGCCTATTTTTCTTCCATGAATTAAAGACAAATTAGAAAAGGACCAGATGGTCCATATGAAGGAGGAGACATATTAGATGAAAGGAAATGCCATAGTTATGGCAATGCGCTATTCTCAGCATGGTCTCTCTAGATAGGACTAAACGTACATTAAAGATGTTGACTGCAACATGGGCCATCTCATGGAAAAAGGTGCCAATCCTTGTGTAGTTGATATAAGTTTGTAATATCTCTCATTTGTAAAGGGGGACTTTTCATTTTTACAAGAGTGAAACTCTGCCCATTTTGAAAGAAGAAGACTGAGACTTTGAGCTTAGATTATAATTTCATTTCATTATATCTAAATGAGAAAGTAGGTTGTTTACAGACTTTGTGCTATTTTGGCTTGTATCATTTTAGGAGATCATTCTTACGTCTGTCTTTTGAAGGTGTTCTTATTCATTTAATTTGGCAAGCAGAATTAGTGAAGGTAAAAAGGGAGGTGTCCTGAAAATAATGGTGAGAAGACTTTGTGCTTTCACAATTGTTTTTAATGTGTGTTTTTCCTTTCTTTCTATGTTGAGGATTCTGGGATGACTTTGTGCCCCCATTATCCTTTGTGTTATACTCTTGGGGCAGTTGAGGTGGAAAATTTGTGTTCTGTTTCATCCTGCTGGTTACTGTACTCTTTGTCACCAGTTACTTTTACTACCTGAAAGAAACTCCTGTTATTTCCTACAAGAACACTTCTGAAAGAAGAGAAGTGCCTTCAGCGTTTCCACTAGGATTTTCTCCTTTGACTATGAGCATCATCTCTGAAATAAAAGATATGGATGGTTTATTCTACCCCCATGTGTTATTTTCTACTTATTTATACTGTATATAGCTCCTACGTATCTATAGGGAACCTCCCCTTGATGAGAGGGGAGATTTGTCCCCTATTGATGTAGTAAACCTACACAATTGGTTGGCAATCTTCTTGTTGTGTTTGATCAGGCCTATTTTTTTTATCAGTATGCTGATTGACAAAATATTCACCCAACACATTTTATCCTCAAGGTAGGCTCTTCTTTGAGTTAGTGTAGAGATTTGGTTTGTTTCTTTCTTGTTATTCTTTTCCTATACCTTTTGCCTTATCTTATGTTGTTCTTTGCTATTAGTAAGTATTTTTAAGATAGTCTTCAACTCAATTTTCATCCAATCACTCAGAAAAGGACTTCTCAAGTTGGGAGTGCATGTGTGAAAGGACTATGGGTCTGAAATGTGAGCTTCATGATTTTAGTTTTAGGGAAACTAGTGAAGACAAATGAATAGATTAATCATTACCTAAAATATTAAAATTTATTATAATCTAATATTGATTTTAATAAGGTTTGCATATACAAGATGAAATTTTAAATTATTGAAGCACGGTCATGTTTGAACTTAAACAACATTCATTACTTGGGGTAAAGTTTGTGACTAAGGATGATTGCATGAAGATTAGGCACTTGACCAAATCCTAGAACCTAGCTAACCTGGTTCCTAACCTTTGCCAAAAATCTAAAAATGGTCTATAAAAATAAAAAATACAAAAATAATGGCTCTTTATAAATTTTAAAATGAAAATTTTAAGCAAAGTTGATTCAGGTAATCTCCACTAGGGCTAGGGATGCCTTGTTGGTAGTGGAGTAAGGCCTTGAATGGAGCCAAAGGCATATTTTTTAGGTTTATGGATGTTTAGATGGCAATAGAGAAATACCCAAGCCTTTCCAAAGCTAAAATCATGGCCCTCAATGAATATTCAAATATGTTGTAAGTCAATATCAATGGTTAAAGACATGAAATCTAGAAATTTCTCTCTAAATCTCATGGTAAATAGTAAGTGGAATAAAATCACACACATAGAATGACCATGTTTTGATATTTTATCCCAATTTTTCATGTGTGAGGTTTGTTTTAAACATGACTTGGTCTTAACAATAGTTCTTGATCAAGTAGAATGAATAACCTAGTTTTAAGTCTGAACCATAATCTATAAATTTTAAAGCATATTGCTATGGAAATTCACTTGATCAATGTGTTACTAATATGTTTTTACATTATATTTATTTAAATATCATCCAAACCTAGTTTTGTTGGCATATTTGTGCATGATTTTGGTTTAGATCTTATCTTAATTATTTAACATTGGATTTCTAATTTTTAGATTTGTAGTTTTAATGGATCTCTCCTTGAAAATGGATTATGTCTAGGTTTCATGATTTAATGTCAATATCAGTATTTTTCTATCCTTTTATTTTTAAAATGCTAAGTTGAGTTCATTTTGATCACCCTTAAACCTTGAATTTAATTACCCTAGCCCAAATCTTTCCATTTAAATTTGAAATTGGTGAGAACATTTTTACATAGGGGAATTTTAAAATACCATAGACTTGGTTAAATTTTTATACTAAGGCTTGGTTGTGTTTATTTAAAAAACCAAACCCTAGTCTAAAAATCCATGCTTGGTCCCCTTTAGGTCCCAAGATTCCTTAGCCTATATTCCTCATGGTCTAAACTAATGCATGGTCCTTTTTATTTAGTAGAGCCCCACTTTATTTCAAGCTTAGTATAAACTCTAGCCTAAGGTCTTAATTTATATTTATTAATACAAATCAAAAACTTTGTCTAAGATTATGGCCTAAGTCTCATATTATTTATGAGCTCTAACTTAGTTATATTTTTCACTATCCATAGGCACCAATCACATTTTGCCCTAATGGATTGCAATAAATGGCCTGTATTTACTTGGTCAATCAAGATCAGATGGTGTAAGTTCAAATTCAAAAGGTTAATCTTGTGGTACATGATAAGGCTCAAACATGTTCTCATTGATCAAAGGTACATGGTTGAGTGTACACCTTCTAACTGACAGGGTGTACTAAATCAAAGTTTCAAATTGAGACCAAAGTGAACGTGGTGATGAAACATATCATAACTACATTAGATAGAGTATTGAGTAGCCAATGGTATTTGATTCTTTAGATCAAAATATAATGACATGTATTGATATGGTCTAGCAAGATCTAATGGCATGAGATCAAAGGGTCCCTTTTATTTATGTTTTAAATTGGTATAGGGCTTTACACTAAAGTTTCAATATGTTTATTAATACAATGAAACCTTAGGTTAAAAGCTTATGCTATGTCCTTTTTTATTAAGCATGGGGCCCCCTTTTATTATGTCTTGAGCTTATTATAAACTTTGGCCTAAAATTTTTATTCATGCTCATTAACATAAATAATATCTCAATCCAAAGACTTTAACTCAAAGCTTTATATTATTCCTCGAGTTTTAACTTAGACATTTTTATTGTTTGGAGAAACAAATCAAGCTTAATTTCATGGATTACAATCTAAAAATACACATTTGATAAGATGAAGAGATCTAACTATGTGAGGGCATGGTTGAAAAGTCAATACATGGTCCCAAGCTAAAGATCAAGTACATTCTCACAGATTGAAGGTACATGTTCAAGCTACACTATCAAATCTATGGTGTGTATTAAGTCAATACTTTTCAATGATTCACATAATAAATGTGGGACTGCCTCTTGGTAAGAGCATATTATCCCAACAAGACTTATAAAGCAAGATGTAAAAAGCCCATAGATCTGCCAAGTGGCACCATTTTGTTATAAGACCCATAGATAGCAAATGGCATTTGATCCTTTCAATCAAGATCAATAGCATGCATCTGCATTGGTGAGTAGATCCAATAGTACAAGCTAAGATGTACTTTTTAAAGGGCTTAGGACCAATAATCAAGCATCACAAGCCCATATTAGATCCAATTAAGTAACCTAGTTAGTTTTAAACCTCACAAGTGCCCAATTGTATTTGATGTGGTGTGTCAAGCATCAATATTGGTTGGGAAGCCAAAGATTAAGTTTTCTTCCATGGATGGGCAATGATTCGAAGAACAAAAGGAGGTCTATAATCCATTCTAAATCATATTTTTCACTAACAACCATGGATCATATTTTTACACCATAATTAAATCATTCACATGAAATCATTGTAAAAGAAGGTTATTTCATGGCATGCACTAAGGAAAAGGTAGTTGTCCAGGAGATTCTAACTATGCAGGCAAGTGATCAAGAGCTTCTCCATATGCTTTTATATGAGGACAAAGTTTATTTTTCCCTTGACCATGAGTATTCTCCTTCTAACCTGAATTAAGATATTTCTAGCAATGAAATCAAATAGTTTGTTACAAATTTCCATCATTGATTGTAGAGGTAGTTAGAGTAATTGTTCCTTTCTTACAAATGGATGAAGATCTCAGGCGTGGCATGGAATATTTTCTATCTAGGAGAATCTTGGTGGGACTTGAAAATTTCTTTTGAAATTCTACAAATTACAATCCAAAGGTCCATATTTGAGGAGGATTGATAAATTTATAAATAGGGGGATTTTCCTCTATTCAAGGTTGTTGGTCATTATTTTAGGTGTTCATCTTCTCTAAGTCTAGTTTCTTAAGGGTTTTTCGTATCAATTGTTGTGTGTAGATCTTGTCTCTCTTGCTAAGGTGGTTGATTTTGTACAACCATTATCAAGCTTTAAGAGAATGTTTATATGTCTCCCTTGTCAAAAGTACAAACTTACCATGTTTGTCCCCTTGGTAGCATTTTGAATAATTGATGTGTGTAAATTTCTTTTCAAGATTAATGAAAATATATGTGGTTCTTTGCTCTTTATTAGTGATGAAGTGTAGTAATATTTCTTAAAAGTCCTACTAATTGGATATTTAGGTTTATGTTCACTACCGGTTATCATCTTGAGCATAGATCTAGGTTGTAAATCCGTTTCTATAGTTTAAAATTTAAAATGTGTTATTGAATGATCTTTTAGGGCATCCTAGGTCTAAAAAATTGACAAGAAAATGTTTCTTGAAAGTTTAGTTATAGTGTATGCTCTAGGTTTTTAGGGACCATTTGGTATTTCCCATAAGCTTGTATTTGAGTCTTTTCTACATCTTTTGCCAAGGATAATGTCATGAACATTATAAGAGACCCTATTTTGAATAGGCCACTAGCACACCACCTTACATTTTGTATAATCATTCAACCTATTTTACCTTGTCCTACCCTATAACTAATATACCCTTTGTATATGTTATGTATTATTTAACTTGAGAATTCATAATATCTTACTTATATAACATGTGTTTGTAGTTTGTGCTTTAAAATCCTAGCATTACAGTCTTTTATTTGACCCCTATTATTGAAGATTCTCTAGAATGAATATTGTAGCCTCTTTTCCATCTATCTTTAGTAGCTTGTATATGACTTAGATCATTTGTGCATTTTGTGTGACAACCATTCCTAGGTGAAGTGTGCAAACTTGGTTATGACCTATTCATATTTTCTCTTTATGCCAAAAATCCCCATGGAAGTTGAATTATATAATATCTCCATGTGATAAATATACCCATAGGTCCTCTCACCTTGGTTTAGGTAGAGCTAGAAGTAGAAGGAAGATAACCATACCCTTTGTAGGTGCCTCTCAGTCATTTTTGCATTCAGTTTGATCTTGATGATAAACCCTTCTCAGCTACAATGACATACTAGTAGGTATTTTTTATCATTGTTTGTCATTTTATTTCAAGTGTGCAAATCCAAGTGTATGGGGTTTGAAACTGGGAACTAACAGATTCAAAATATGAGTACTAACTTTATTTAATTTTAGAATCAATTTGGAAATACTAGGGAAGGTTCTAATAGAAATATCTCATATCAAAGATTCAATAGGCCTAATAACAAGTTTTAAAATAGTAACTATAAAAATAATGAGTCCTTCTTATAGATTCTAGTTTGTATGCACTAATAATCTTGTAGAATATGAGGCTCTAATCTTAGGTTTACAATTTTATATCAAGCATAAAGCCAAATAATTACTAGTTTATGGTGACTCAAAACTAGTGGTTAACCAAGTAAGAAATAAGTACCAATGCAAGTTATCTTACCTCAATAAATATAAGTTTTTATCATGGGACTTTATAGATTACATTGATTCCTTTAACTTTCTCTCTATCCCTAAGGAAAATAACCAAGTTGTTGATGAGCTAGCCTCGATTACAACTAATCTTATGCCCAACCAAGACTCTAAACTAGGGAACCTTAGTGTTGAATTGGTTCCTTGTCCATTGATTCTTGATAATATCAACCAATTTTAGGTGTTTAGTGATGACCAATATATCTTAGAATTCATGAATAGTTTGAGAGTGTTTGAGGACCACATCATTGATGTAATTGATGAAAATGCTCTTGATGGAGGCAATGTTGATGGAAAGATCATCCAAATAAATGAAAATAAGATTCCCAAGGGAATTATTAACCTAGAAAAATTATTTTACATAGAAAAATTAGTTGGGAATATCAAATTTCCCAAAGTAATTGGTAAATATTATAATGTTGTTGACCTGGGTTTCCATGGTCAAACCTAGCTAGTCAACATTGCTATGGCCACCACTAGTGAAGAGTTAAGGAGAGATAAAGAGTTTTTGACCAAGTATAGAGCTATTTTATCATGGTCATATGTAGACCTAAGGATATTTTATCTGAGGGTTATAACTCATATCATACCAATAAAATAAACTTCCAAGCCTTTTAGGTAAAAATAGATACCTATGAACCCTATCCACCTTTAGTTTATAAAGAAGTCAAGAAATTCTTAGATTCAAGGTTAATGTCTCCTATTAGTCACTCCACTTGGGTAGATAACCTAGTACCCATCATAAATAAAAATGGGTAAATTAGATTGTGTGTAGACTTTATAAATCTAAATAGAGCATCTGAGAAAGATAACTATCCCCTACCTTCTCTTGACCAAGTAATATAGATGGTTAGTGGTTCTAAAATTATGTCCTTCCTTGATGGTTTTTAAGGTTATAACCAAGTGCTCATGAACCAAGAGGATAGACTAAAAACTAAATTCAATACTGATTGGGGCACCTTTGCCTATAAAAGGATGCTTTTTGGACTAATAAATGTAGTTAAAACTTTCCAAAGAGTAATGAACAATGTTTTTGAGGGACTGATAGGTAAGTAAATTATCATTTACATGGATCATCTAACTATATTTTCTTAAAATAGGGAGGATCATATTATGCACCTACAATAGGTATTTGAATGATGAAAAAGGTATAGGATTTCCCTGAACCCAAAGAAAAGTATTTTTTGTGTTACTAAGGGAAAATTATTAGGACATGTTATAAGTAAGGAAGGGATCTCTATGGACCTAGATAGAGTAAATGCAATATCAAATATGGACCCCCCTAGAGCTAGGAATGAGTTAAATTCTTTCTTTGGTAAGATTAAATTTGTAAGGAAGTTTATTTTTAGTTTTGTAGAGATTTTACAACCATTGAATGACATGCTAACGGGGGATACTAAGATCACTTGGAATGAGGAGATCAAGAAGGCCTTCAAGGGAATCAAAGAAGCAATTAGACAAGCCCCTATGATGATAAGGCTAGACTTTTCTGAGGAATTATATATTTACTCTTTTGCTTTTGACCATATAATTATAGTTTTCCTAACTCAGAAGATATATGGATGTGATCATCCTATTGCTTTCATGAGTAGTAATTTTAAAAGTAATGAGTTGAATTATTCTCTTATTGAAAAACAAGCATGTGCTTTGGTGAAATTAGTGAAGAAATTAGGCATTATATCCTTAGAAATAAGGTACATGCAATATTACTATACCCTACTACTAAGTTCATGCTTAGTTAATGTGAACTTGGATAAAGGAGATATAGGTGGATGTCTATTCTCTAGGAATATGATCTAGAGATAAATACTATAAATTTGGTAAGATACCAAGGTTTAATTTAGTTAATTGCTAATACTAACCCCAAATTGAGTGTCATGCAGGTAGAATAACAAGACTTTCAACCCAATAAATGGTATGATTCTATTATTCATTTACCAAACAATTACATTTGTCATGTAGGGTTAACTATGGAGCGTATGAGAGCTCTAAGACTAAAGGCATCCCATTTCCTAATTAAAGATAGAGTGTTTTATATAAATAATTTTGAAGGCATATAATTGAGGTGTGTCTCCAACAATGAAGCAGCTAAGATCATGAGTAGCTTCTATGAGAATATAAGAAGTAGACATTCATGTAGGGGGATAACAACCCATAATATCCTTAGGGCTGGTTACTACTAGACTACTATCTTCAAAGATGATCAGAATCATGTGAGAGAATGTCATTCATGTCAATTTTTCAAAATTAAATATCCCAAGGTATTCATGCCACTAAAGCTAATAATGATTGATAAACCTTTCACCCAATGGGAACTAGATTTTGTGGGAGTTATTAACCCCATTTACTTTGATGGTCATAATTATGTTCTGATTGCTATTGACTACTACACTAGATGGACTAAAGTAGTGGCAACCAAGCAGTGTAGGAATAAAGAGGTGATAATTTTTTTATAAGAAAACATATGCATAAGGTTTGGGATAGATGTATCTACCTTTTTATCCATTAAGCTAAATGATTGAGCATATGACAACAACATCATTCTCAAGTTCTTATCAAACCATTATCCTCAAGGTAATGGAGTATCTAAATCAAAAAATAAGAACATGGTGAAAGACATAATGAATTCTACTAATGATAAACCAAGGATATGACACAAGCTAATTAAGTATACCCTTTGTGTAGATAGAACTAGAATCAAACAAGCTTTTAAGGCATCACCATTTTTGCTAGTATATGGTCAAGAACCTATATTCCCCATAACACTTAAGCTCTCAACATATAAGTTTATGCAATATTACATGGAGGAGGATCAATAATTTACAATTTCAAGGTTTTTGTACATCATACAGATGGAGAATGTAAGAACAGAGGCTTTTGCCAATTTTAGCAGGCACCAAACCATAGTCAATTAGTGTTTTGATAAGAATTCAAAGATAAAGGTGTTTAGACAAGGAGATTTAGTTCTTATTTGGGACAAGGAATTTGAACCCAGGTAAACATGTAAAATTCACTTCTTTATTGATTGGCTTATATTAGATTGTAGAAACACTAGGAGATAACACATTTAGACTGAAAGAATTATGAGTAGAGTCTATATTTCCAACCAATGGGTAATGCCTCAAGAAATGTTTCTCTTCTCTCCCACCTAGAGTATTCATGGATTAAACTGTAATAATAATTAGAGTTAGTGTAGGTAGGATATAGATTAGTTTCTTTTTTTTTTTTCCTTCCTATCCCCTATTTGTACATAGGGTTTGTATATATTTATTTACTTATTTCCTTTGCCTTATATCTATTTTCTTTGTGTGTTTTCTTTCTTTTCTTTGTTCCTTGATTATAAAAAGTCTTTATCAAGATGGTCCTTAACTCACACTACACTTATTAGCTTGGAATGAACTCCACAGTTTAGAAATGTGAGTGTGGGTCTTAAATAGGTGATTAACCATGGGTTTGAAATATGAGCTTAATGTTATTATTTTAAGAAATAGGTAAAGACTAATTTTTCAGATAATGGTTAATTGATATTTATAAGCATTATTATAACCTAATCTTGGTTTTCAATAAGGATTGCATACATAAGATGAAATCTTGAACTATTAGGATATAGTCATGTTTACACTTAACAAACATCATTACCTAGGATAAATTTTGTAACCAAAAATAATTGTTTGAAGGCCAAACATTTGACCAAATCTTAAAACCTGGCTAACCTAGTTCCCAACCTTTACTAGAGAGTCAAAAATGTTCAAAAATTTACAAAAATAAGAACTGATTTCAAAATTCATGATTTTCTAGGCAAAGGTGATTCTGGGAATCTCCACCAGAGCTATGGATGCCTAGCTGATAGTGGAACAAGGCCTTGAGTGAAGAAAAATGTATCTTTATTAGGGATATGGATTCCTTGCTAGCATCAGATCAATGCCCAAGCCTTACCTAAGCTAAATCATGATTCTTAATTAATATCTACATATGTTATAAGTCAATGTTAATGGTTGAAGTCATGAAATTTGGAAGATATTTACCTAAATCCCATGGTAAACATTAAGTAGAATAAAATCACACACACATCATGACTAAATTTCAATGTTTGATCCTAATTTTGCATATGTAATACTTTTTTCAGCCATAAATTAATCTTGATAATAGTATTAGATCAAAAAGAATGAATAAACTAGTCATTATATGAACCAGAGTATCTAGATTCTAACATATTGCTATGTTCCCCTAGAAGTCACCATTTCTTGATGAGGTCACCATACCCCCATTTTTAAAAATGGGGACCCTTGTGTTCAATTGTGACAATTTGTACCTTAAAATTAAAAATTGACTTGATTAGAGTGTCACTATCACATTTGCACATATTCTTCATTTGAAGACCATTCACACTTGAATTGACTGGCATATTTTTTCATAATTTTGATTTAACCTTACCTAAATTTGCTAATGTTTGATCTTTATTTTTCAAGTTGTATCTCTAATAGGGTCCATTTGAAATGAGTAATAGCTGGGTTTTATGATTTAATAATAAATTGATCCTTTATTAACCTTTGGCCTATTAAAAATCAAGTTGTATTCATGTTTGATCATCTTAAAACCCCAATTCCAAAAACCCTATCTTAGGTCCCTTTTAATTTAAATTTAAATTTAGTAGGATATTTTATTTAATTTATGTGGGAACAATTATCATGCCATGGGCTTAGTTCAATTTTTATCCTAAGGCCTAGTTGTGTTTTTCAACATGACCAAACTTTAGGCTAAAAATATTATGATTGGTCTCTGTTATGTCTCATGATCCCTTTGTTCCCTTTTATCCTAGCTTAGTTTAAGTAAATACACAATCCTTTTGTTATAAGGCTTATCCTAAATCCTCACCCTAAGGTTTATCATCTATATTAATACAATAAAAACTTTAGGCTAAGACTTTACGCTATGTCTTTTTAATTTCATGGGGTCCCCTTTAATATGTTCCTAGCTTAGCTTAAGACTTTAGCATAAAGTTACATTTATATTTATTAATACAAATGAATACATTATTATAAGACTTTATTTTAAGCTTCATATATTCTTGAGCTTATATATCATTTTTATCTACAAGATCAATGATCTGTATTTGTTCAAGTGAGATTGATCCAATAGAGCATGATGATCATTAACAATTTAAATCCTTGAGATGGTGACAAGTGTCATGATTTCATTGAAATGATATTAAGCAAAAAATGGAAATCTACTCCTTAGATCATGATCTAACTAAGCACATTTTTTTACCAAACTAGATCTAACGGTATGAGATCACCATTGAATTTTCAATGAAGTTACGAGTAAATACAAGATCACCACGTGGTGAAAGCATGTTAACCATCACAAATGACATATTATAAAGTGAAAAAGGCATATGGGACTACCAAGTGGTATGAACTCAAGTCTAATACCAATGAAAAACCAATGGCATTCCACTCCTCAGATCATGATCTGATAGAGTGTGTTTGCTCTCCCAAACTAGATCTAATGATGTGAAATCACCATTGAATTTTCAATGAAGCTTAGAAAAAATGTAGAGATGAAAAGTGACACAAATTAAAGCCTAGGAATATTTAAAATATAAATGGTAGGATTTGATTCATACCCACAAGATCTGATGGTGCATAATCAATGTTGAAAATTCAATCCTTGGTCTTGAGTTAAAACTCAAACATCTTACGTAAATCAATGGCATGTGTTTGCTTGGGAAAGGATGATCCAATGGTGCATGATCAAAGTGTAATTTTGAATTTATCTCAAAGTTAAAAAAGTAATAACATGTGTCATAACCATGGTAAATATAGTAGAGGTAGCCAACGGCATTCAAGTCTCAAGATCAAGATTGACAGTTTATGTTAATCCATGTAAGGATGATCAGATGGTGAAAGATCAAGAGGGTATATTAAAAAGCAATGGTAATATTTTTGAATATTATTGAGAAAGATGACATGGAGGTGACATGGTGATGCTATACAAGTAAAACATGGTAAATCTGAGGATTTCATAGACCTGGAGATAAAAGTATAAATATGCAAGTCTAAATGCAAATTTAAAGCATAAAACTTGTGATTTGAGCTCATAAATGCCATTATAGAACTATTAAAACCTTAAAAAGTCATTAATAACATATAAAATCCATAGGTCATCCCTATATTCACCATAATTGAGCCAATGGGAAGTAGAATTGTCATCTATGTAAAGATAATTTGATCCAGATTCCACTAGTGAGTAATTTGATAGAATCTTCAGCCATGACAACTCAAAAGGGTTTTTTCTGAGAGAATGAGGAACTCCATTTGACCTTAGATGTAGGAAAAGAGAATCAAGATCTACGATAAACCTGAAATGGAAAATAATAGGATCATGGATATGATTCTGACTGTAAACAAAAAGGTTAGTGAATCTAGAAGCATCAAAAGGGCATTAAGAAGAGCAGATAAAGACCACAAGAGCTTATTAGGTCAAATGAAGGAGCTCTTCATGAAACCAATTATTGAACTTAAGTTAATCAAGGAGTAGCATTATATAATGAATATATTTTTGGAGAGACAAAACTATAACAAAAGGTTCTCAAAGCCAATTTAGTTGACTTAGGAATACTCTTTTTGTAGCTTTACATTTATAACATTTTGAAAAGGAATATGCCTTTGTAAAAACATGTGCATATGTCAAAAACATTGCCTATAGGTTAGTATAATAGGAAATTTCATTTTTATGGAATGAAATAGAAAGGATAACTATCCTATACATATGTACAATAGATTATGACATCATTGACCAACATACATCATAAATTATCTATATAAGGAGGTATTGACAATTGTAAATGTTGATGATTTAAAATTGTGCTTGATTCTAATAAAAAATAATGGGAAGTTTCAAGATATGGGACTTGCGTCTTGAAACAACGTCCAGATTTTAGAGAAGCTAGCTCTTCTTTAAAATGAATAGATACTGGGAAAAGGGATAGGAATTTAAATCAGAAACACAATGCAAGAAAGAAAATCTAATCTATGGCGATGTGCCTAAATTTAATTTGACCTTAATCCTGAGCACAATGAGACTATATGTAGGATTCATTTACATTTAAGAGCAAACAAGTGCATGATCAATGTAAAAGATTGAAACAATAGAAATAGAGGCTCACAACATAGACTTCTTTTGCTCAGATACAGAAAATGTCAATGAACGCATAGGGTTCAATCTTCTTATTTGAATTTTCCAATCACATAAGAGGTGCAAAAACACGTACAGTTATGTAAACCTTCCAACTCAAGAAAATGAGACAAAAGCAAATGACATACCTAATCACAGCTCTAAAAAATCTACAGTCTAGACTACTTTTGCAAATGACAAAGATAATATCAACAAAGGCATAGGGTTCAATCTTCTTATTTAAATCTTCCAGTCATACAAAAGGTGAAAAAACATGTACAATTATATAAACCTTTCAACTCAATAAAATGAGACAAAAGCAAATGATATTACTTAACCACAGCTCTAGAAAGTCTAAACTTGTTACAATAATTCTCTCTCAAAAGTTCTCTTTGATAATGGATGATCCTCCTCAGATGATCTCTGCACCCTTATTTATAACCTCAGATCCACTCTAAATTGTCTGTTCATTCTCAATCTAATGGCCCAAATCAAATCTTCCCTAACTGAATGTGTCTAACAAAAGATATCTTATAGATTCTGGAATGCTTCATCTTCTGGTAGTTCAGTGGCTGAAATAGATTGCAGGATGCTCCCTTCTCTTGAATGCTAGGTGACACTTAGCTAATTTCCTCTTATTACTTTAGCAAACACCAGAGGATGACACTTTTCATGTTTTACAGCACCTATTGAAGACATGCAGCACTTTCTGCGTAACTTATACTCTTTTGTGTCTTTGTCTAGCCATGTTCTGTCTTTGACACTTGTCGCTATCCTCTTCCTTGAAACTTCAATAGCTTAAAAGAAAACAAGATTCATGGCATTTATTACCCGAGAAACTTTGAAAAGGAGCATATGACAAGTGGCAATCTCCACTTGCTTCAACTTAGGACATGTGGCAATCTATGTTACTCTTGATACTATACTGTGGAAATGTTTGGGACACATGTTAGGCTCCTACAGATGGTGACACTTGGTAGTTTCCGTATACTTTTAGAAATAAAACTTGGGACCCACCACAATATTTATTCAATAATGAAACATGAAGATCTTTCAGATTGTGACATGTGGTAACTTCCACAGCTTTTGGGAAGATACGTGGCATCTTCTGCTACTTCTGGGAAGATATGTGGCATCTTCTACTGCTTTCAAGAATGGAGTAGAAAGGGCTCAGTAGATGACACTTGGAAGCCTTTAATTGAATGGTTTAGTTGCACCTTACTACTTTCTAAAATGGAAATTGACCCTTTGGTTTTTTGGGATGCTCCTTTGAATTGCCTGATTGTACTAAGCCATTGAATCAACCGATTGAACCAAAAATGGTTCAATGGTTCAACACTGTGTGCCATCTACACATGAACCGAGGCATTGAACCAAGGATATGGAACCAAGGCTTTGAACCAAAAATTGAACCAAGGCATTGAACCAAACATATTTTAGATGCCGACACATGGTGACTTTTGCTCTCTTTAGTTGGGATATGTGGTAGCTTTCATCACTTTTAGAAAAGCAACACTGAGACCTTTTGCTATTGCCACTTGGTGCTTTCCACCTAATCTCGATACTTAGCCTTTTGAAACCTTCTACTATTAAGAGATAAAATGTGGGTGCTAATATGTAACCACAGATTCTGACACTTGGCACATTTTGTTGAGTTGTTATGATACATGTGGCACATTTTTACTAACTCATAGAAAGTATGAAAGGTGCCTCAGACAATGACACTTGGCATTTTTGCTTGAGAAAGGATGCCTCAGTTGATGAGACTTATTGACTTCCACTTGATTTCAACACTTATGTAAAAATGAATCAAAATAAAAATAGAGCTCATGCTCTATTATCACGACTTTGCCATCTTAGACCAATGAATGTAAGGACAAAATTTGGCAGCACGTAGCTAAAAAAATAGGATGAAATGTAGAGTAATTTATAACTCTACAGTTATTGGCAACCCCAAGGACTTTTGAGCCTGCTCAAAAAGAAACCACAACTCTCGCTAGATCAAATTTTCAAAATCACAGCTTCAATAATGTTGTTTGGTAGGTAGACCACTCTTCATCAGATAACCCTTGCTTACTCTATAATTCATTGAAGGCTATATCAAGGTTAATAATATCCTTGTGTGAAAAATGTTGTAAAATTTGAACCATAGCCTTCAATTTGAATTCGAGCTAGGAAATAGGAACCAAGATAGCTTCTACTTCAAGGACTGATGCATCATCCCTTAGATTCTGGAAAACTATTTGATCTTTCTATTTGGCCAACAACAAAGGTTCAATTTCTTCTACCATTAGCACGGTGTTGTCATTAGGGAACGGAGAAGGAAAACCTAGTTGCACTAGATCTTCTACATGCTATTTCATTTCATTAATTCCTTCCTTCATGACATCTAAAAGCTCCTTGAAACTATTGGTTGCATAATTGCAACTAAGAACTTCATTTACTCGCTTGGCAGTGACCATTCTATCATTGATTCCTGTTGCTAACAGTGTTGCATCTGTTGCATCATACAGCTTTTGTAGCAATGTTTCTAAGTCCATTACTCTCTTAGAGACTATAGCTAGAGTATTTACAACTGAACTCTCCACATTTTTGCACAATTTTTGTGCATTTAGCAAGAAGGTGAAAGATGGCATGAGCTGAATAATCTCTAAAGAGATTCTCTTCCATATGGAGTCATATAGCTCCTTTACCAGACTTAACACTCCAATACTCTTTGGCCTATTGGCCAGCTTTAGTGTCAATTTTGCTACTCTATGTTGCTCTAAGTGAAATTGGGCTTGTATGGCCATAGTACTATTCTATTCACTTAGCAGCTTTTGTTGCAATTGGGTAACTTGTGATAGGTGTTCATCACACTTTTCTTGCAACACTACTTTTTTGCACCTAAGGGTCGTCACCACATCCTTTACTTGTGTGAGCCCTACCTTTAAAGAATCATTTTGGGCCTGAACTGCCTAGTGAGTCTGAAGAGAAACAATATTTTTCAACTATTTATTTAGATTCTCTATTTCATTGTTTTTATTATTAATCTTTGAGGTCAAACTGTTATAGTTTGCCTTTTCCTTGGCTAGCTCAGCTTCCATCTTCTGTAGCCTTCTTTATATCTTCAAATAACCTTCAGTTACTGTAGAAGTGGATTCAGTCAGTAGCTAAACTTTTTCCTGTGGCCTGAAGAGGGACATGTCAATGGCCACTGCATTCATCATATAATCTTCTAACTCCATCTACTCCATTGGCTTTATTACATTTGGTGAAAAATGAGTCACCATCAACTGCTACTAGATGGGGTAAAATTGTGACCACAAATGGGGTGTAGCTAAAGATTTATTCTCCTTAATCTTCTTTTTCTTTCTTCAAGCTTCCCTCACCTTCTTAGCATCATCTACTTGGGTCTGGAAGGTGGAAGGAGAGGCAATGTGCCCACCCACAAAAGGATGTCCTTGTGGAAGACCATATTGAATAGCCAATTATTGGCTATGGGCAATCTGAGGGAAAGGTTTCTTAGGAACAAAAGGGGAGAAATGAGGTAATGTTAACGCCTAAGGTGGCACTGATGGGGTGAAATGAGAAATGGGAATGGTAGAAGTGACAGGGGATGTCATCTAGCTAGATGAAGTCATCATGCCAACAAGAGAAGAAATAGACTGAGAAGGAGAGGGAAGAATAATACTTACTTGAGGAGCAATTACAGTACCTTGTAATTGTCACTGTGATGTGTCTATCTCCTCTTCTGAAGCAAATTGAAACTACACCCTCTTTCTTTTCTTGGGTGTCTCTTCTTCTGGTTGCATTTTTGCTCCTTTCAATGAGGCTTATGGGGAACTAGGAATATATATAATTGAGACCGATGGGGAAGCTTGTGATAATGAAGGTACCATGTTTTTCTACATTTTTATGGTGCTAAGGGATGGAGGCCAAACTGATATAGTTGCTATAATTGCAGTTTGTTCTAAGGCTTGTGACTCTTGGCTCGACCCTACCTTAGCTTCTTGTTCTTCACCTGGTGTCAGCAAATTACCTATCTCTGGGCTAGATACAAGGGAGAGATGAAACTCATCCCATAGTTCTTCCCATCTTTCATCTGTATTTATATTTTTGAAAGAATGGGTTGTTTGACAAATTTCCTGCCTATACTTCCAATAGGCCTCTATCTTTTCAGCATCCCAATATTTGTTCTTTAATGCTCTCCTTAAGCCAGATGTCATTCTAACTTTAGGATCATAATCTCTTTGTTTAACATAGAATGTCTCCCATGGCCTATTTTGTGGAAGGGGCAAGTCTGTTAACTCAACATAAAATCTAGGAGTGTCTTCCCTAGGATTTTTCCTAGTTTCCCAAAAAGGGCGGCCCTCATGTGAAATTCTGATTATGACTCTATTATTTATTATCCAGGAGGCTATGAAATCATTTGGGTCATAAACCCATTTGTCCTTTATTAAAAGGAAACCTAGAAAGGCTAGCTTTCTGAGCAATACAACTTCAACATCTCTGGTTTCCAAAACCATGCCGTTGGTCATCCATGGTAGATTGTACATTTTTCTTTTCCTCTTTCTCGAGCCAAATTCATTGTCAATTATGGATACCTACCTGGTGACCTCTAAGAATGCTAACCTAAGGGTCAAGATCTTGGGTAGCAATATTGGTTCCCCACAAAAACAATGGACTCTTATAATGATATGGTGGGATCCAAAATAAAAATCACAAGGTATTAGGCAGCTAGCTACGAGATTTGAGACACTTGGGAATAGTCTATTCATTACTGGTTCAAAATTGAGGTGGCAAAAAGCAGGAGTGACAAATAATTCCCAGAACTCATATGGGTCACTAGTCTTTGACAAAATGTGTGTCCATGTAGACATAGGAATGGTCCTTTGAAGATCAAAATCTGGGTCATACATATTAAGATACATATGTTGGGAAAAGAGTTTAGAGTTCTAAAAAAGCATGAGGTGGAACAAATAGGAAGAATACCTCAACATTCCTTTTGATCTAAAATGGGCCAATCATTCTACCATCAAGAAATCAATTTGTTCAGAAAAGTCAAGCTAATACTCTTAGGTTTTGTCAACGGTCTTTAGCCTGAAAAGGATAGCCATTTGTTTCGCATACGCTACCATATCATCTTTCATGCCAAAGATGAGAGCCATCATAGATAATGCATCTTTGTTAGCCTGTGTGAATTGAGATCTTGATATAGGGAGTGTGGGTACCGTAGTATCATCATCACCCATTTGTAACTCAGATCTCAAGAACCTTATCTAAGTGTTGATATTTTCCCATGTTATTTGCATCTTAGCAATAGTGGGAAATGTAGCTGTACTATCATGATGTAAGGCTAACATATCCCTAATATCTTGCGATGTAATTTGCACTATGAATGGGCCTCATTGAATGGTGCCTGAAGGTGCATGGAGTAAGTCTACACATAACTCGACTAGGTCGGGGCATGAATGCATAGCTGGGACAATGAACTGAGCTAGTTGTGAGGTCCATATCCTCATAGCGAATGTTTCAAATTTCCCTACTCTAGCTCTTTGTAGACACCTTTGATGTGCCCCTTCTCTAATATTTTTTCTACTGGCTCTCTGAAGAATTAGATCTATGATGCCATCTGCATAATCCTTTATTTTTGTTGAATCACTTGCTAGACCAGCTTTAGGAAACCTGATCTGTGGATAGGCCTTCAATAGTTGTGTAGGAGCTGAAGCATATGATTTACTTGCAAGAAACTTATCAAGAGATTCATACATCCCAGCTCATTGTTGTGAAGATTGTGCCCCCTCCATCTCTGTATCTTCTCTGTGGTAACTTGTATGAACTTTTTCAAAATAGAGACACTTTCGCTGAAGCAAGTTTACTAAGCACAGAAAATGCAAGTAGCAGGATATTTTTCACATAGATGTAAGAATGTTTGAGAACTTGTAAGTTTTAACTCTTGTTAAGAGGCATTAATTGACCTATCAAATCTTGAAATGGAATTAAACTTAGATAACTATTAGCAGATCCTACTCAATCTTTATGGAACAGTGAAATAGACACATTATGCAAGTGGTAGTGCAAGGTACCTTGGGGATTTCTAAAGATTTGGGAGACATTCAATGTATTGGAAAATTTTTTGAAAATTTTGAGCTGTCAACTTCATGTTCAAAGAACACTTATTTAAAAGAAAAGTGGGAAAACAACAAAATGGGAAAACAAAGCAGGAAAACAAAGCGATACGAAAAGGGGAAACTACCTAACTACATTAATGAAAACATCTTTTATCTCCCTCTTGGATCAAAAGAAGAATTCCTAAAGTCTCTTTCATGACAAGCCAACTTATATTTCCATACAAGTGATTGAATTGGACATAGCTTTGGTGAATTGCTCTCTGTGTATGCCTCATTGATTTGCCTACATTAAAGTGAGTCTGAGTCAAACATGTTTCCAACATATATAGACTCTTCTTGATCTTGGAAGCTCAGTGAATATCTACTCTTGATATTGGCATGTCTTACCAGGAAATCAATTATTGACTTAATTCCTTCTGCTTCAAACTCTGATTCTATTGCATGATCATCCTCCTTAATAAATTCAAAATTACCAATATCTTAAATGGATAATTCTAAAAGTTTGCAAAGATTTTGCACATGTAATTGAGGCTCAATGTTGTTCTGCTCATCTGTAGCCAGTTCACAGCTATCTTGAAAAATGGTATAACCTGACCCAATAATTTCAAAAAAATCATTTAAATCATGGTCTAGGAAATGTTCATGCTCTTCCACATTATCTTGAAAAGTAAGAAGAAAATAAGAAATTATTTCTTCTTCATCAGAGGTCAAGATATATGCTTGTGATTTCTCACTAGGAATTTGAAATTCATAAGAGGTGTCTTTTGAATTTCTTCTTCTAGAACATTGGGTATTCTATGATCTTCATCAAGTATAACGTAAGTGCCCAGACCAATAGATTCATAATTTCCATATGGGTTGTCAGGATCCCTACTCCTTAAGAGTACACTTGATTACCTTTGTATAAGCAACTAAACATGGAATTAAACCAGAAGTAATATGTAACTAGAATTCAGAAACAACACAGAATATGAGAGACAATACAATCTTGTATTAACACTCTTCTAGAAGGAAATACAATGAATAAATCACACTCTTCCCACACCTCTTAGGTGTACTAGTAATTCTCCCTCAAGAGTTCTCTCTCTCAATTACAAGCCAATTAACTCAATAACCAAGTTGTTGTTTCCACCAGTCAGTAACAATACTGCCAGTACACCAAGTACTCAAAGTATTCCAAGTAGATCTCCCTAATCTTGCTCCTTGTTGTGTTGCAAATATCTTTTGACCTTGCTACCCCACAGCTCTCCTTTGACCTTGCACACACACACACACACCTGCAAACCAACTGATCTTACTTACCATGTAGATCTTCCTAATCTTGCACAACCTATAGATCAACCTGGTCTTGCACACTTGCAGACCTTCTAAATCTTACATTTGGAAGAACCCTTGTCCTTACCTTTGCAAGTCCTTATGATCCTTCATTACAATACAACCCCATGGGTCTATTAAATAGATCCCATATAAATAATAATTAGACTTCCCAATTACAATAATTAAAAATGTAGACTCAAGACTAAAATTAGTCTTTTACATGCAAACTAACTATCCGTCTAAAATTAGACCAGTTCTAGAAGCGCATGCAAACGCACACACACACACACACAAGTTACCAATGTCAATTCCTATCTGACCAATGCCGGCTAACCCCTAACTAATGTTAGTTACTGCATAGCTAAATATGACTAACATCGATTGATCAGACCAATGTCAGTTGCTCTGACACTCAGCAACCTCCTCCATTTGCATCAGTGAAGCTTTTAGCTCCACAACTTAACAATCTCCCACTTGGAGATAAATAGCTGCACCTGTACCTGTACCTTTACATCATCTAATTTTGTTTCCTGGCTTGTATCCCTCTTCAAGTTCAATCTTGAAGACCAATAGAAGTTGAATGAGGATTCAACTTCTCCTTTGTTCTCGACTTTGTTAACATTTTTGTAGGGTTCTTATCCTTGCTAGCCACTGTGACTGCAACAACCTTTTGCATCTCTGAAATATAGCTAACTACCATACCACCAATAGTGAACACATATCCTATGGTGCTTCTCCTATCATCCAAGTCACCTACCATATCTGAATCTACATACCCATATAGAGAAGTGTTTGACCCTACATAGCATGAATACCTATTGTTGGTCCCTCTCAGATACCTAAGAATCCACTGAACTACTTTCTAGTGCTCCTTTCTTGAATTGGCCATAAACTTGCTGACAACTCCCACTCCTTGGGTAATATCAGGTCTAGTACTCATGTACTTAACCTCATCATGTGATTCAGGTGACTATTCTAAGCTCAGCTTGAACTGTCCAACCATAGGTGTGCTAACCGGTTCTACATCCTGCATATTGAACCTCTCCACTACCTTATTCACATAATCCTTTGGAGACAAAATCAACCTGTGACTTTCCCTATCTCTAAAAATACTCATGCCAAAGAATTTTGCTACTCCCAAATCCTTCATGGAAAAACTCTGAACTAACTTTACCTTTAGGTCAGCAATCTCCTTCATGTGTGACCCTGTAACAAGCATATACACTACATACAGTAACAAGATAATGTAGCTAATATTACCCAACTTGGTAAAGTAAACACAATGGTCACATTTATATTGACTAAAGCCATGCTTTGTCATACACCTATCAAACCTTAAACACCATTGTCCTGCAGCCTGCTCAAGACCATATAACCTGGTCTTCTATCTCACGTGTCCATTCTCTCCTTTATTTAACTTGGGAATCCATTCGTCTTTCAGTGCTTTCATCTCAGTTGGAAACTCTACCAAATCTTCCATTGGGTTCTTTCCCAAGGAATCAATTTCCTCATTCATGCCATGCTCCCATTATTTCCTAGATTCTACCTACATTTCCTCTTCAAAACTTCCTGGTTCTTGACCATCAATGAGCAACAAGTAGTGTAAAGAATGGGAATAATGAATTTGAGGCTTACTTACCCTTTCAGTCCTCCACATGGGTGTTTGAGACTTCTTGATAGCTTGTTGTCTACCCAAAATCTATTTTGACAGTGATCGATCTCGATCACCTCTGGCCGACCCAGGTCTGCACCCGACTGATGTTGATTCCACCTGATCACTGACATTGATTCCCTGACTGACATTGGTGTCTACCTGGTCACTGATGTTAGTTCCCTGACCGATGTTGGTATCTACTTGCCTGACACCACCAACTCTAGTTTGCACATGACTGACATTGGTACCTACCTATTTGACATTAGTTCTCACCTGATCAATGTCGGTAACTGTGTTTTCCTGTGAGTGATGACTTTTACCTATGAGCTCACTTTGGATCTTAACCATGTCCAAACCAACACTACCCTGCTTAGAATTATTTAGCCTCTTGAGCTGATCTTTGTCCATCATCTTCTCCATGAAAACTAAGGCTTTCTAGTTCTTAAGTTTGTCAAAGACATCAGATTTCCTCTTAAGAACATACATTCCCTTCTCACTCATGTGACCAAACCTACAGAGCCACATCTTTGCATCTACAGCTGAAGTAGATAAAATAGAAGGAGAATCAATAATACAATTAGATAGATAAAGAGTACCTACTTTCTTACCACATGCTAATTCAAGTGCACCCTTGGAAACTTTCCAAGATTTCACTGTGAGAGTTATTGTGCAACCCTCATCACCCAGCTTTCCTATAGAAATTATACTCCTTTTCAGGATGGGACCATGCATGACATCCTTCAACACCCACATGTTGCCCATCTGCAATTTCAGCCGCACTTCCCCTTTGCCAACAATTTGGCAAGGCTCACCAACCCCTAAATAAATCTTTCCAAAGTCTCCATGGACATAATCATGGAAAAATACTCTATTGGGGTTACATGGAAAGAGGTAATAGAATCTAAAACTCAAGATTCTACTTTATCCAAGGAACATATAAGAGCAACCCATGCAACAATCCCTGCATCATTTACTTCTTTATTTCCTTCATGTTGATCTTCTACCAACCAACAATCTTTCTTTACCTGCCCTTTCTTTCCACAATATAGTAATTGATAATTCTTTCCATTGAATTTCTTCATTCTTAGTGTACTTTCTTTTGCCATTACTTTACTCCCACTCAATCAGAAACCCCTGAGAGTGACCTCTAATCAAAAAACACAAACCTGCTTCGAACTAGGCTTTGATACCAATTGTCAGGATCCCTACTCCTTAAGAGTAACTTGATTACCTTTATATAAGCAAATAAACATGGAATTAAACCAGAAGTAATATGTAACTAGAATTCAAAAATACCATAGAATATGAGAGACAATACAATATTATATTAACATTCTTCTAGAAGGAAATACAATGAAGAAATCACACTCTTCCCACACCTCTTAGGTGTACCAGTAATTCTCCCTCAAGAGTTCTCTCTCTCAATTACAAACCAATCAACTCAATAACTGAGTTGTTGTTTCCACCAGTCAGTAACAATATTTCTAGTAACAATCTTGCTCCTTATTATGTTGCAGATCTCCTTTGACCTTGCTACCCCACATATCTCCTTTGACCTTGCACACACACACACACACACCTGCAAACCAACTAATCTTACTTACCATGTAGATCTTCCTGATCTTGCACAACTTACAGATCAACCTGGTCTTGCACACTTGCAGACCTTCTAGATCTTACACTTGGAAGAACCCTTGTCCTTGCCTTTGCAAGTCTTTATGATCCTTCATTACAATATAGCCCCATGGGTCTATTAAATAGATCCCATACAAAAAATAATTAGACTTCCCAATTACAATAATTAGAAATGCAGACTCAAGACTAAAATTAGTCTTTGATCAATTGATCTTATAATTGGAAGGATCTCTTCCTTGTCCTTGATTAGAATACAGCCCCATGGGTATCTTAAATAGATCCCATACAAACAATAATTAGATTTCCTAATTACAATAATTAGAAACATAGACTCAAGACTAAAATTAGTCTTTTACATGCAAACTAACTATCCGTGTAAAATTGGACCAGTTTTGGAAGCGCATGCAAATGCACACACACACAAGTTGCCGACGTCAGTTCCTATTTGACTAATGCTAGCGAACCCCTAACCAATGGTAGTTACTGCATAGCTGAATATGACCAATGTCGGATGTTTAGACTGACGTCAGTTGCTCTGACACTCAGCAACCTCCTCCATTTGCATTAGTGAAGCTTTTAGCTCCACAACTTAACACGGGTCACTCTGCATCATAGTTAATAAATGATCATTTTCTTCTTCTTGATTATACCCAGTCCATTCACCTAGCTCTTTGAAAAAGACCCTCTCTTCTTTATTCATCATAGCATGGGCTGCCTCTACCTTGGTAGTTGGTTCATTAGTGATGTGATCTTTATATAATGGTTCAGACAATATCTTCATCTTTGAACCATATTTGGTTCTTAAGATGAGATGAGACCAATCAAGGGACATATATCCCCCTATTTTGGCTATAAAATCTCTTGACAAACATAATCCAAAAATAGGAGGTATATCTATCACTACTACATCTTGATTTACAATTATATTTGGACAAGCATATAATTGTAATTAGAGTTGTTTAATTCTCCCTATGGTTTGTACTGCTTTGCCATCTAGCTGTATGACCCCTTTAGTGAGTGGTTCATACTTAATCTCTAAAGCATCAGCTATCTGCTTGGGCATTACTATGGTATTAGCCCCTAAATCAATCATTGCATTATGCAGTAGTTTCTTGCCAACTATTAAAGTTAAATAGAAGGGATCCAGTTTGGATTTGCTTACCTCTGTTGTATTAGTCACTAGGGTTGTCTGTAGATGGACTGTATCTTTGAGATTTTCTTTTCCAGGAGGTCCTTCTTTGGTAATAGTACTTTTGGGCACTGCTTGGCCTTGTAGAGCTTCTTATAGTAGTGTCTTCTATTTAGGAATAGCCAATATATCCCATATTGATACTTGTGCTAGAGTCTTCTTTAATTGATCCACCACATTTGTTGGTCCCAGAGTCTGAGCTTTTTGAAAATAGGAATATCTTGTTTTTTCTTGAATTTGGGCTCGAGTCCCTTGATTTTGCACTAGCTGAGGCACTTTTTGTCTGACAGCAGTGTTTCTTTGTCCTTGAAATGGAGGATTCTCCATGACTTGACTATTTGCAATCTCAGGCTATTCCACCATCCTTCTCTTTGATCTAGTGTAATAATCAGATTGCACCACTAGTTTTTTGGAGGTAGATGCTTCATTCAAGAAAACTAATTCTTCATCTTCAACCCATGAGAACAAAGCATGTTCTGGGGCTATTTCTTCCTCCTGTTTCAAGGACATCCCTTGCATCTGAGCCACTAAGACTAAATTTTGCATACTAGGAGACTGGTAAGCTTGATTGTCACTGGAACTTGCAAACTGACCATCCATTCTTCTTTGATCCACCACCTTTTGTTGTAGATTACCCATAGGACAATCTCTAGGTGTATGAGCATTATTACAAGGAAAATAATAGGCATTAGTGTTATCCACATAGTTATTTTGCCCTGGGACAATCTCCCTATTTGAATTTGGAGGAATAGTCTATGAGGGTGTGGGGACCGCAACCAATTGGTTTGTTGGCTGATGGTTGGTTTGTCTTGGAAGACCCTGATATTAGTTTGACTGAGATGAAAATTTGTTTCCTTGATAGCCTTGATATGGAGGCTTAGAGAAAGTATTATGCTATCTTTTTATATTGATCAACTCATTAGAAAATGTCCTTAGGATATTTTTGATATCATCCAGCTCAGATGACTAAGTGGGGACAATTTCTTTAGCAGATGGTTGAGGGTAAGTGTACATAGACATAGGTGGGGCTATAGATTTATAGACTTCTTGAGGTAATGGCAAGGAAATTTTTGGAAAGATGGGCATGGGAGGCCTTAGAGGTAACTTTATAGCATTTATTAAGTTGTTCTTAGCCCTGACCGCATATTCATAAGCCTCTGGCAAAGTATGTCCTCCAAGTGACTGAATCATAATAGATATATCTAAATTCAAAGCCTTAAGATAAAATACTATGGCCATACCTGGTAATGGTCTAGCTGTAATAGGAATTCTATCCCAAGTCTTTTGAAATCTAGAATTGAATTTAGTCATGGCTTCTTGTGGTCCCCTTTGAATGGTAATTAATTTTTGTAGTAAAGAAGACTTATCACCCTTCTTTGCAAATCTTTCAAAGAAAAGATCTCTGAGTTGATCCCATGTAAATATGGTATTTGGGGTCAGGGACCGATACCATTCTAAAGCCTTACCTTTAAAAGAAGCTGCCAATAAATTTATAACCACATTTTGCTATGTGACAATATGTATAGCATAGACATTTGATACATCATGCAGATGTTCTTCAGGTGTTTTAGATTCTTGCCCACTAAATTTAGGTAGAGCTTTTAGAGCATTCACTAAGATAGGGTCCCAAGTGTCTGGTGGTATTAGGAGAATTAAGGGACTACCAGTATTCTAGCTTACATAATTTCTTGGGGGTATAGGGGCTCCCATATTGGCTATTGGTATTGGTACAAACTAGTTGGCTCTTCTCCTTGGACTTGTTACCAAAGCTGGCAAAAGAATACCTAGATTTATAGTAGATTGTGATCTGGTTACAGGTCCATAGCTATGACTCCTCGTAGCTCTTTGGTTCATATGATCTTGAAAGAGACTTCAATATTGGTCCCACCAGGCATGCCAAAAACTGTTGATGATTTAAAATTGCGCTTGATTCTAATCAACAATAATGGGAAGTTTCAAGATATAGGACTTGCATCTTAAAACAACATCCAAATTTTAGAGAAGCTGGCTCTTCTTTAAAATGAGTAGATACTGGGAAAAGGGATAGGAATTTAAATCAGAAACATAATGCAAGAAATAAAATCTAATCTATGGCGATGTGCCTGAATGTAATTCAACCTTAATCCTAAGCATAGTGAGACTATATGTAGGATTCATTTACATTTAAGAGTAAACAAGTGCATGATCAATGTAAAATATTGAAACAATAGAAACAGAGGCTCAAAACATAGACTTCTTTTGCTTAGATATAGAAAATGTCAACAAAGTCATAGGGTTCAATCTTCTTATTTAAATTTTCCAATCACATAAGAGGTGTAGAAACACGTACAGTTATGTAAACCTTCCAACTCAAGAAAATGAGACAAAAAAAATGACATTCCTAATCATAACTCTAGAAAATCTACAGTCTAGACTACTTTTACAAATGACACAGATAATATCAACAAAGGCATAGGGTTCAATCTTCTTATTTGAATCTTCTAGTCATACAAAAGGCATAGAAACACGTAAAATTATATAAACCTTTCAACTCAAGAAAATGAACAAAATCAAATGATATTACTTAGCCACAGCTTTAGAAAGTCTAAACTTGTTACAATAATTCTCTCTCAAAAGTTCTCTCTGATAATGGATGATCCTCCTCAGATGATCTCTGCACCCTTATTTATAACCTCGAATCCACTCTGGATTGTTTATTCATTCTCAATCTAATGGCCCAAATCAAATCTTCCCTAACTAAATGTGTCTAACAGAAGATATCTTATAGATTTTGGAATGCTTCATCTTCTGGTAGTTCATTGGATGAAACAGATTGCAGGACACTCCCTTCTCTTTAATGCTAGGTGACACTTAGCCAATTTCCTCTTATTACTTTAGCAAACACTGAAGGACAACACTTGTCATGTTCCATAACACCTATTGAAGACACGTGACACTTTCCACGTAACTTATACTCTTTTGTGTCCTTGCCCAGCCATGTTCCATCTTTGACACTTATTGTTATCCACTTCCTCGAAACTTCAACAGCTTAAAAGAAAATAAGATTCATAGCATTTCTTACTTGAGCAACTTTGAAAAATATCATAAGATAGGTGGTAATCTTCGCTTGCTTGAACTTAGGACATGTGGCAATCTCTGATGCTCTTGATACTATACTGTGGAAATGTTCGGGACACATGTTAGTCTCCTACAAATGGTGACACTTGGTAGCTTCTGCAAAATTTTAGAAATAAAACCTGAGACCCACCATAGTCTTTATTTAGTAATGAACCATGAAGAAGATCTTTTGGATTGCAACACATGGCGGCTTCCACTACTTCTGGGAAGATATGTGGTGTCTTCCACTACTTTTGGGAAGATACGTGGCATCTTTCGCTGCTTCTAGGAATGGAGTAGAAAGGGCTCGGTAGATGACACTTGGTAGCCTCTACTTGAATGGTTTAGTTGCACCTTACTACCTTCTGAAAGGGCACTTGACCCTTTAGTTTTTTGGGATGCTCCTTTAAACTACCCGATTGTACTAAGCTATTAAACCGATCAATTGAACCAAAAATGGTTCAATGGTTCAACACTACATGCCGTCTACACATGAACTGAGGCATTGAACTGAGGATATTGAACTAAGGCTTTGAACCAAAAATTAAACCAAGGCATTGAACCAAACATATTTTAGATGCCAACACATGGTGACTTTTGCTCTCTTTAGTTAGGATGCATGGCAGCTTCCGTCTCTTTTAGAAAAGCAACACTGAGACCTTCCGCTATTGCCACTTAGAGCTTTTCACTTGATCTCAATACTTATCCTTTTGAAACCTTCTATTATTAAGAGATAAAATGCAAGTGCCGATATGTAACTACAGATGCTAACACTTGGCATGTTCCACTGAGCCGTTATGATACACATGGCACATTCTGACTAACTCATAGAAAGTATGAAAGGTGCCTTGGACGATGACACTTGGCATCTCTGCTTGAGAAAGGATGCCTCAGTCGATGACACTTGTTGATTTCACTTGATTTCAACACTTATGCAAAAATGAATCAAAAGGAAAATAGAGCTCATGCTCTATTATCATGACTTCACCATCTCAGACCAATGAATGCGAGGACAAAATTTGGTAGCGCACAGCTAAAAAAATAAGATGAAATGTAGAGTAATTTATAACTCTATAGTAAAGAGAGATTTTTTGAGCCAAAAACTCTTTGTAAATTTTGAGAAAATCAATACAAGAAAAGAATTATGTAAATTTTGTCCATGTTTTCCTATATCTTTTATTATCTTGGTTTCTCTCTCATTTTCTTGGTCTAAATTTTAGATTTGAATGGTTCTTAAGAATTCTAGATGTGCATCTTTAAATGCTGAGCTATTATTTGTGTTAAGGCTAGATTAGTTGAAAGTTCTTAGGTTTACTTCATTTTCTTTGCTTTTCTTGCATCTGGGATAATGTTATTTGCTTTCAAGGGTAAGATTCTTAAAGTAAATCTAGTTCTTTTTTGAATATTTACACACTATCCTTAGATGTTTTTATGATGTGTGATAGGATTTGATCTTATGCTACTTCATGTCATATGTTGGCTGAATGCATGTTCAAATGAAATTAAAACTTTGTCATAATGTTTGGAATAAATATCAACACTCTTTCTTTCCTACCCTTCCCTTTGTTTGCTCCCTTTTTTAACCAAGTCACTCTATCTTAATTCTCATTATGAATATTCATCTAAGTTTAGCTTTAGACTTAGGTCTGATCATAATTTACTCTAATTAGCATAGATTACTTTCATGTTATTAAAGATCAACTTCAATCCACAATGGCTCCCAACCACCAAATAATATAAATTTGTGGAATAATTCATATAATTTGCTTCTATTCAACCATAGATATAAAGAAGATCACAAATAGAAACTCATGTAATGGATTTTGTGAATCCATAGATGAGAAGTGTTTTCTCAAACACTACGTGAACCTACTAATACATTTATGTGAATCAACAGGACCCAACCTACTGGAGAACCTAATATGGCCCATAAAAATTTAGATAAAGGTTATGATGTCATTTTAGTTTTAAGAATGATTATTTTTATGGCTTTAGACAAATAAAAACCATATCATCAGGTTGAAAGGTGCACTTAGAATAGTGATGATCAGCCTACTACTTAATTTGGTTTTTTTATAGATGCATATTCCCCCACAGGGTGTTTATAATCTAATCTCGATGTTAGAGAGTATTTTTGAATGCCTAAACCAGTGAACTTCAGGGGTATACGAGAGAATTATTGGGGGTGCTTGACTATAAACTACTTCATATGGATTCATTTTATTAGAGGTGTGATATAAGGTATTCTACCACCATTTTGTGAGGGGAAGCCACTTTTCCCACTATTAATATTTTTCTAAATCAAAGTAATAAAGAAATATTTATAAGAATTTTTTGATAATTTATGTCTAGCCATATGTTTTAGGGTGATACCTATTGTCACTTATATTTTTACCCTTTGAGGAGATGGCAAAGCTCTCCTCATCCAAGTGGCACAATGGAAACACCTCTAGGCTTGTGGGTAGCCTAAGGAATGAGGTGAATCTCTAGATAGGGTTAGCTCCCTTGATGTACCACTTTGGATCACAACTATGACTAAGATTGGGGGGTGAAAAGGAAGAGAGATAATTAAAAAAAAAACTATCCTAAGGGAGGTGACACACCAAATATATTGACGACTTCCAACCATATTCATATTACACTTGAAATCAAGGAACAAACTAAAAACACACTTTTCCAATATTCATCTTCTCACATCAATGTTACATTATGAGGTTATGGATGAATGTGAAAAGCTAGGAAGACTATAAAAGAGGCATATGATGGAAATAATGAATAAACTAACACACTCAATCCTTTAATCTCCTAAAATACTTCAGATGCCCTATAATAAGAAGCTTTACAACTGGAAATGGATGATAGAATGAAATAATCATGTTAAGGAAACAAGAGTTATCACTTATGAAAAATCAAACATTCAAAATGAAAAAACTAATAAAAATCATGGAATAGGTAACAATAAGTATTCTTATTGATCAAAATTTATACAAATGAGTATGGCTTCACCATATTCAAGTGGAGCATCCAGTATAATGGCCAAAATGACTAGTTCTTATATAACTAGAGAGAGAGAAAAAGAGAGAAGTACAAGGGTTACAAAGACACTTGTTAAGCTAATAAAATTAGCTAATTGTGAATTATAATAGTATTTTATATTAACCATTCAAGTTAAAGAATCAAAAGTGTTAATTTAAGGCATAGACCTCATCAAAAGTGGAATAGAACTCCTTGTCTTGGTTAAAAAACTGCCTTCATGATTTTCCATATATAAATGCCTAATAAATTATTATGATCAGATAAAATTATTGGAATTAATTGGTATTATTTCAAAAATTCTTCTCCATGTTTTATTTTCAGGTTTGGTCGTATAGAATCACATGGAAAGGAGATATCATCATCTACAATCTAGAAAACTCATCCTCTATGCACCCTACACACTTGGCCTCAAAATTGGCATTAGTTTCTCATGAAACTCTATGTGAGTAATTTTATGACAATTTTAAAGACCCTTAATGTTCTTATAATTATCAGGAACACCTTAAAATCACTCTACTTGAAGTTTTCCAGCCTTCTCACTAGCGGCCAATTTTGATTAGCTGAGATGAGAGCTATTATTTGCAAACTTAGAAGTTTTTATAAGTCATTAAATTAAAATTTTGATTTATAAAAAGTATAAATGTTCCTCTTGAAGTTTTTTTATCCTCATATTCCTTCTAGAACCTACAAAACATAAAAAATGGTCAAAACTACTCTATTTTTACCATGTCTGTTTAGGTTTATACAACAAAAAAGCATGGGGAGTATATTTAGTTATCCATATACAAATTAAAATAGGTGTAATGTTAAAAATATTCCAATAAAATTCATCTCTAGATTCATTTCTCAAAATTGGCCCTTAGGAAGGGTTTGCGAGGGTTTTGAGTAGTTTTTGTTATTAAGGTTTGTTCATAAAGTTCTTACATCCAAATTTTAAAAAAAAGATTATAAAAATTCATATTAAATACCTTCATCAACATACCTAAACTTATTATACTCCCATGAAAATCACCAAGAGAAATATGAACACTTGAAATCACCTTATTGAGCTTCTCCTTCACTTTCCTGCAAGTTTGAGTAGATTTTTGGCCAAAAATGGTTTCTTCATTACTTATCTTGAATAAAAATATCTGTAAAACCTATAATATATTCCTAAAAATATGTTAAAATATTTTTTAGTGATAATATAAATCCAAATATAAATTTGACCCCTTTTTTGGATGTTAGGCCTAGTCATGCCTAACAGGTTTGAATTGTCCTTGAAGCCCAAAATGGGTTCTTAATGGTTCATTTGCGTTCCAAAAGATCAAACATATCTAATACCATACCATAGACATGATATAACAAGTTTTAATGAATATTTCATGCTATAAATGGAAATGGTTCTCTTTTTGGCTTGTAGGCCTTAATTTTGCCTACTAGCCATGACCTTAATTTTTCCAACTAGCCATGCTTGCAAACCTTGTAGTTTGGGCTAACCTGCTAAGCTTAAAACCTTCTTTAATAGTTTCCCATGTTATAATTGATGTCCATAAAATTTATAAATCCTCTTTAAGGATATCCTTAGCTTTTGATTACTCCCTTTTAACCATCTTCCATAGATTGTAGGTTTCATGCATGAGGGGAGTGCCCTCTATCTGAGACAAAATAGAGGGCACTCCCCTACCTCTTAAAATAAAATTGAATATTTTAAGTCATTATAAAATTTTAAAGGATCCCATACAAAAAAATTTATCCTTTGATCTGTCTATTTGACCCTTAAATCTCTTCTAAAATCAAAATAGACTTCTTCAAGATAGACTACATAGGGTTTTTTAAGAGTGGATTGCGTATCTTAGTTAGAGACCTTAATTTATGCATTATTTTCACATTATATGGTATATTAACACTTATACAAGAATTTTTTTATGTATTTAAAATCAATTTATATTTCTAAACTTTCCCTATACCCTTGCACACACCTTGAGTTTCAAAACAAAGTGTCCTCCCTGACTATGTCTTTTCAAGGTGTTAACCTGCATACCTTGACTTTGAAAAAAATAATGAAACAAGACCTTTATTGGGTGATAATATTCCTCATATTATTTATTTTAACTTTTTTACTCACTAAACTTGGCTAGATCATCACTTTGGAATTTGAAATGCTTATAAGACCAGTCATAGGTAAATGCCTATGTTGAAACCACTTAAACCTTGCCTGTAGGTGTTTAAGCATGTATTAGACTTTAGAAACTTTGAATAAGATTAATATAATTTTTAAACATCATGATATGACTAAACTCATATTGGGTGCCTCAAAACACTACTAAAAAACCAAAATTAACACATTGGTTGCATACCCTACATGAATGTGTTGCTCTTTAGAATGTACCTATAGGTTATTTATATGAATTAGGAATTGGAATTATGTTTTAAGGTCTCCTTTAGTGTTATTTATAATATTAAATTTTTTAATATATATCCATTTTAAATACCTATAATTTCAACCTCAATATCATCATCCCTTTGTTCACTATTTGACTCAATCAGTTAAGGTTGGCTGTAGGTGCAAATTGGCTTGAAAAACCATGTATAGGATCGTTTCACACATAAAAAAGATTATAAAGGTTATAATGGCTCTAAGGAATATGTTCAAAAAAAAATTTCATCATTTTATCTTCTCCTTTTATCCTTCATGTGAATTTGTGCTCTGAAATTGCATTTTCTTTGCTAGACTGAGATAAACTACCCTTAAACCCTATCGTAGGTGTAAATTATTTCAACTGAGGTTGATCATGATATGTTTATAGGTACTAAATATATCAATATAGGTAAAAAATTACATTTTTTATCTTATATTATTCTTTTAAATCCTTCAAACACTACTTTAGTACCAAATTTGGGTCACTATCCTGTTGACTATTGTAGGTGCCTATTGTCCTTATGAGGGGACACCTATAGGTGGTTACATGGCGACTAAACATATTAAATTAATCCTTTTGAAGATATATTTGTTAAAAACACTCATTTAAACTATTTTAAGCATTTACACATGGTTCCTATTATAGCTTTGAAAACATGAGTGGAAAAAGGTCTAACTTGGATCCAACCCTGTAGATTTCACTGTTTGTTTTAGTGCATAAAAGGACATCTTTGAGGCTCTTTACCCCTATCTTCCACTTACTTTTAGATTATCACTTTTGGAATGGATCATATTTATTATAAAGGATACCATATTTACCAGCTTATATGTCTTAAAACCCTTAGCAAGCATGTTGTAAGAGATCTACAATAACCTATAGGACCTCTATTTTTTATTTTTAGGGGAAAAGGGGCTTAAACATAGTCATCATATCTTTTGAAGGTGTTCCATAGTTATAATACCCACCTAAAAATCTTAATGTGTTTTTCATAACCTATTTAACATAATATCATCCCAAAAGTAAACTCAACACTCCTTTAGCACTCCCTTGGGCATCTTCACTCTCTGTGATACCACCTATAGGTGGCCATTTTCATAGTGTAGGCAGTGAAGTGTTAGGACCCGGAAGCACCATTGATTACCATGTACAAGCAACTTAATATGCAGAATTAGACCAGAAGTAACAAGTAACTAGAATTCAAAAATAACACAAAATATGAGAGACAATACCCAATTGTATTAATACTCTTCCAGAAGGAAATAAAACAAAGAAGATGCCACAGTCTTCTTTCTTACATCTCTAGAGCTCACATACATCTAGAGCATAAATAGTAAATCTCTTCAAGAGCTCACTCTCTCTCTTACGGTCCCAACACACAACTCAAACATAGAGTTGGTGTTCACCTCCAACCAGTTAGTATCCACTACTGCGAGTACACCGAGTATACAAACATACTCAATCGAGTACACAACGCACTTAAAGTAGATCTCCCATGAACTTGCAACAACATGCAACTCAAATTATCTTACTTTGGAAGGATATACCTTGCCTTCCTCTTTGCTCTCCAACTGAGTACACACCATACTCCAAGTAGATCTTGCCTGATCTTGCTACCTGTTGCATTGCTGATCTCCCTAATCTTGCTGCCACCTGCAGATCAATTTGGTCTTGCACACCTACTGACCAACCTGGTTTTACACACCTAAAAACCTAGATCTTGCACACACAAACACCTACAAATCAATGATCTTACTTACACATGTAGATCTCCAAATGTGGCCTTGCACACTTGTTGACCAAGATCTTACATACATGAAGAACCCTTCTAATTCTCCAAACTAGCACCCACACTTGGCACTGTGGCACTAGGAGGAACACACCTTGCTCTCTTCACTCTGAAGGAGCTTATTTTTGCTCTCTTACTCTCTAACACAAATTACAATACAGTCCATGAGTCTATTATATAGATCTCATACAAATAATAATTAGAAATATAATTACAATAATTAGATCCATAGCTTCAAGTCTATAATTGGCCTTCTACATACAAACAATCAGTTTGTTAACTAACTGTTCATGCAACTGATAGTTCCAAAACCACACAGGCAATCAACGTCGATCCTTGTCTGCCTGGGGGTGACTGATGTTGACCGATCTCTGACCATTGTTGGTAGCTTCCTATCTCCACCTGACCGATGTTAGTTACCCTGACCGATGCTAGCGACTGTGACACTCAGCACCCTCCTCTAATGTCTGCATCAGTGAAGCTTTTAGCTCCACAACCTAACAATCTCCCACTTGGAGATAAATAGCTGCATTGTACTTGTACCTGTACCCCATCTAATTTGTTTCTTGGCTTGTATCCCTCTTCAGGTTCAATCCTGAAGACCACCCACCACACAACCTATGGTGTACCTCCTGTCATCCAAGTAACCTGCCACATCCGAACCTACAAACCCATGTAGTGAAGTCCTAACCCTATATAGCATGTATACCTACTACTAGTCCCTCTCAAATACCTGAGAACCCACTTCCCTGAATTGGCTCCTAACTCTCTGATAGCTCCCACTACTAGGGAAAACTCAGGTCTATACCAGACCTCATGTGATTTTAGACACTGAACTGTCTAGCCCTTGGTGTGCTCTATTTATGCATCTTGCGTATTGAACCTCGCTAACACGTGATTCACATCAGCTCCCACTAGAGACAAAATCAACCTGTGATCTTTCATGTCTCTCATGCCAAAGAATTTCACTGCTCCATATCCTTCATGGCAAACCACTGAACTAACCTTACCTTTAGCTCAACAAAACCCTGTATGTCTAAACCTGCACCAAGCATACCATCCACATACAGTAACAAGATAATGTTGTGACCATCATCCACCTAGTAAGATAAACATAATGGTTATACTGACATTGACTAAAGCCCTGTGTAGACACTAAAATTGTGTCTAACCCTTGTCATCCTCCCTTTAACCCCCATTTTATTCTCCCATGCCTATTTAACCCCTGTCAACCATTTTCCCACGAGCCTTACCCCTAGCAGCATGTAAAAATGAGCATAAAGCTAAAATTAGCCTCTGTCCCCATTCTGCAACTGTCGACGTCGGTAACTACTCGGCCGACGTTGCTGACGTCGGTCACTACTCGGCCGACGTCGACGGTCCTACTGGCGTCGGTTATCCTTAATACTGCGTTCTCAACCCAAATGCAGGATCCATTATCCGTTATTCATTATTCAGTTGCCAATCAGTTTCATGATAGGTTATTGGACCTTCCTTCAAAACATTCTTTCATTTGACCTACGGAGCATCAGCCAATTTATGCATTCAATCAATTTGCAATCAAATCTCTCATATTCTTTCTCTTCGGTATAGGTATTCTGCTTCAGTCATCTCACTGGAGGTCTACTACATCAAAATTCTGCAACACACTGACAACATCAATTATGTCTCCTACTCTATCTTCAGTATGTAACAGGTAAGCATTTGTTCTGTGCTTTTATTTTGTTCTCTGGTTATTGTTTTTAATTGATATCACCACCTCGATTTAGATTCAGATTATGAACCCGACTTGACTTCCTCTCATATCACCTATATCCACCCTTTCTAGAATATACAGTCTGTAACTCTACCCAGATTTCTACACAAACCCCCAAACAATCCCTCTAACTCCCAAACCGGCTCCTTAACCCTTAGACAAAACTTCAGACCATTCTGCAATCCTAAAACCTTGTCCAGACCTGACCAGACCCCATCCAAAAAATTGCTGCCCCGACTGATGCTGGTCATTACCCCTACCGATGCCGGCACTTTAATCAACGTCGGCACCCTTCCTTGACTGACGCCAGCACAGAGATCGACACCGGTGACTGTGTAGAGCAATTTGCTGCATATCAGGTACGCATTTTGCTTTTTGTCTTTTATTTCTTTCATTCTGTCTTTCACTATTTCTATTTCTGTCAAATATTCTGTTTTTAATTAGTGGATTGATATCCCTTAAGGAAGTCTTCGTACTTCAGGGATCAAGCTTTTGCTTGACAGCCCACCATCTCCTCATCTAATAGTTTTCATGTTTTAGTCTCTTTTTCTTTGCAGGTGTCATTCCTCCACAGCCAAAGAGGAGTACCTTCCAACGTCTGATTTCAGTGCACACGACTTCATCCAGGTATCTTCTAACCCTAGACCATCTCTTAGTTTCTCATTTCTCTCTTTGAATGTGAAAGCAAATAGCGTAGAAACATTCTGGCACGCCCGGTGGGACCCTAGAGCTTTCCTTGGGTTCTTTCTTTCTTTCTTTTCATATAGGTGCATTAGGTTTCTCCCTTTTTACCTCTTTCATCTCTTCTAAATGACACCATCAGCAGGACTAAAAATAACTTTTCTTTCTTTTCTTGCACTTCTAGACTAGTCAAAAATCATATTCTTCAACCCTTTCTCAACTTGTTTTCATTCCAACTTCACATTTCGACTTGGGCTTAAAACACATTGCACTTTCATTTCTGCTTGCTTGCATTTCTTAGTCCACACCTAGTAATTAATAATCGCATATTAAATCAATCTAGTCCAATTTATGTTACATGACCAAACCACTTGCACAAAACAAACATCTTAACTTACCTGAGACAAGGCCCAACTAGGATTTCATCACCTAGCGGATACCTTACCCGTCCCGGTGATCTTACTTGGATTTCATCACCAAGGAGAAAGCCCACTCTGTTCTCTGGCAGAGTCTAATCTCTACGGGAAGTATATTTTGGCTAAGCGAGACCAGCTTATCACTGGACTCGTGAAGTGAGGGGAGCTTGCTCCTTAGCACCAGGCCAAGTACGGAACCTAACACAGACTTTTGAGCACCATAACTAACCCAAAACCATCCATAGACTACTTCTTCTAGGACCTGACTCAAAAGCCAATCTTCCTCTACACATATTTTAAGGCATAAGCCACTATAATCCTAATAATTTACTCTGAGGGTTTTTTTTAAAGATCTACTTGTGTTCTTCATCTTTTCTGTTCTTATCTACTTGTTTGAGCTTGTGAGGACATTCTTTCTTGCCTTGAATGGTTCTAACTCGTAGCCAAGCCAAGGCTCTAGTCGATCACGTGAGGCATCACCCGCTTCCGTCTACCTCGTCCATAACCAATCCTATAATGGAGTTCCACTCAGAGACTAAAAGAACTCCTACTAGACCATCCTCGACCCAGAATCCTATTGTCCCAAAAGGGGACCAAGATTTTGCACGATTCTTGGGCCTCAATGTCAAAGCCTTGTAGCACTATCTCATGAATAGCCGAACGCGAGACTCCTTGGGCAATCCAATTTATGGAATGCCAACCTCTCTTCTTGAGACTGCAACCATATCAACAGCGTCTGTAGTTCAACCTTTAGACACCCAGGCTATTGCCTCAACCAATGACTAGCCTTTGACCAACCATCCAAGTGTGGCCTCTCCCTCCATCTTTGGGCCCACTTCCACTGGGGTTTTGGCCCCCTATTAACCTCAGCCCACTCAACCACTCTCTACCCCCTTTCAGAATCTGGTCATCTCTATTCAACCTACCCTTGCTTCTATCAACACTAGGGTGGCTACCTATCCATTGGCCCATGTTACCACTAACCAACCTCCTATGGCAACATCGAGCCTAGCCATGCCTTCTACCCAACCATCCTTAGTCTCCTCTTCTATCCCTATGACTAGTCATCCATACGTTGCGCCCTTGCTGGTACAACTAACTACGTCGTATGCCTCTTCTAGCCTCTTTCAAGTGCCTTACAATCTAGGGGGTGCTCCACCAGCCAATCCATCATTAGATATCATCAAAATGCTGATGGACAAGATGTCTAGCCTAGAGACCTCCGTTTCTAGCTCACGTAATACTCTCTCATATGAACAAATTTGCAATGAGCCCATTCATCCTTCTGTCCCGATCAGGCCATATCCCAGCCAGTGGGAACTTCCTAAGTTTTCTCATTTTCAAAGCAAGGAAGACCCACAACAACACTTACGGGCATTCATACATGCCTGTTACCTTATCCCCCACGACGATGCGTTGCTTTTACGCATGTTTCCTATGTCTTTCTCAAGTGCTGCGCTTGACTAGTATAGCTCCATTTCTAGCCATTCCCTCTTCACGTTCACTCAGCTGGCCTAGCTCTTCCTTGATCATTTCTCTATCAACGTCACCAAGAAGGTCTCAATCACAAACCTCTATTCTATCTGCCAATTCGAGGATGAATCCATTGCTAATTTTGTCATTCGATGGAGGGGCCTCATCAATCAACTCTCCTTTTCCTTACCCCAACCTGAAATTATTGAACTTTTCTCCCAAGCATGCGCCAAACATATTTCTTCCACCTTAAGGGTTCAGACCTTCCGCACTTTTGACGAAGCCTTCACGATGGCCCGCAAACTTGAGTTACGTGCCATCAAGGAGAATAAAGTCAAGTTGCGGAGCAAGAATCCCAACTCTAAGACCAATGAACCCTCTTCTAAGCCTTCCTTATCCAATCCTAAATCTAAAGCTTTAGCAAACACTATGGTCATTAGATCTTCTTCCTCTTCCCCTTCAACTAACCAGCCTGAACCATCCACGTCCCAAAGCATCACCCACCAATTCCAGTAGAGATACGTACAATGATAGTATACTCCACTCAGAGAATCATACGTGTCTGTGCTAGAAAAACTCATCAAATAGGGGGTCTTCAATCTCCCCCAGATTCGACCACCTCCACAATTTGATCCGTCACGCGCCATCCCTATGTGGTATAGGGAAAATGACTTCTGCAACTACCACCATGTTAAAGGCCATGACACGGGCAACTGTAAAACCCTTTAAAACATAATCCAAGACATGCTTGAAAAGGGTGACCTCATCCTAGACAGTCCCAATGCACCACCTAATCAGGGTATCGACATCTTCAAACAACCATTCCCCAATCATCCACCAACTCAAAACAATGTCCAAACCTTGATTGACGACATTCATGAACACAACATTCGAACAGTCAATACGGTCTCGCCCTTCATTTCCAACCAACCTCAAGAGGTGAGTCCATCCATCAGTCCATCACATGTGGACGAACCTCTTTCTTCGGTTAGTTCTCCATCAACCTCTCTCATCTTAGAGGACGCCTCGACCTTACTAGCACCACCGGTTTCACCATCCTCCTTCTTGCTGCCCATGGAGGACCCAACCCTCCCTACTCCTCAACCGCAAGTGGAGGGCACAATCATCCCTGCCCTTTACCCACTTGAGGAGCCTCATTCTCTAGTTTCTTCTCCACCCAGGGAAGAACCTGCCTCTCCTTTGTCTCCAACCAAGGATGAACCTGTCACGACTTCATCATGCCTTTAGACCGAGACTACCACACCTTTGGTCCCACAACCATCAACATCTTCTCAAGAACCCAAACCTCATCCAACATCTTCTTAGCCATTTTCTTGATTAGTGGAGAAACTCAAACTTCTCCCTTCAAGGAAAGTGGAGCATCAGGTATTGTGGGAGCGTCTCACAGCTCTTCAACATGCCCGTGCCCTCTCATCTCATAATGTTAATCCTCCCATGGCAGAATCTCCTAAGACTCTCAACAAAAACCAGACTTCCACTTCTAGACCATCTACACCTCAATCAACCACATCAATACCGAAACCCTCATTTACCCCGTCTAAACCAATCAAGTCACTCAGCGTTCGCCCTGTCTCCAACCTCACTCATCCACAAGTGAAGGTGGACTTAGACCAGACCTCAACCAATAGTAGTCTTCCAACCAAGTCAAAGAAGACTGCTAGACCACAGAAGCGAATGCCTCCTCCCTCGTCACCATTACCTTCCATTTTAGGCCCCCATCCTTTGACCCTAACCAGAGTCCTTCCCACTCTGACCTTTAATCAAAACTAGTTGCCTCCTCTACTTCCTTTGCCTACTGCTAGCCTACCCTCTCCCAAAAGGGCGGTACCTCTCATGAAGAATGTACCGTCTCTACCTATCACCACACCATCAACCCAAAAGGTGGTACAGAAGCCTCCTCTAACTCCACCCAAGCAAAAGTCACCAGCATCACACACATCGATGAGCACAGACCCTTTAGTGGGCTCATACTCTTTGATCTTGCATTGACTTTTGCAGACTTCCAGCATAACTCTTCCATCCATCTGGCCTTTCCAACCCCTCGGGTCTAAGCCCTCCTAGTTCAATGACACGAAGATTTGCTTATACCATCGTACACCAGGACACGATACTGAGACTTGTTGTGCCCTCAAGGCTATCATTCACCACTATCTGGAGAAAGACACCCTTCTCTTTGAGGACACTCTCGACCAACCCCTGACTCCTTCTCATAACCCTCCAACCTCTTCAAACCCATCAACATCTCATCAACAGGTTACAACCCCTTTATCTCCTTCACCTCCTATCTTTGAAATCAATGCCATTCACATAACCACTAGGTCACAAAAGGACAAGGCAAAAGAAAAATCCACCATTCCTTGGACCTACCCTTTCATCAATCCACCTCAACTGCCCAAGCCTAAGATTTCTATCCTTGGCGTGCCTCAACCCTCTTCTTCTTCCTCTTCAGGGGAAATTCATGACTCCATGTTGAAACAGCTTCACCAGACACCTATGAAGATGTCTCTCTATGACCTCATCCAAACCTCACCTCAACATTTTCAAGCCCTCATCAGAGCCCTGCAGGCAGCGGAGGTCTAACCCGAGGACCCCCAGCCACTTGCTGCCCTTGTCCACTCTTTAGCCCCTATTGCCTCCATCACATTCAATGATTATGAGATTCCCACATCTAACATAGAAGATCAGGACGCCACCCTCTTCATCACTACCTATGTTGATCGAACACGCATTAAACGCATTATGATCGATGGAGGTGCCATCATCAACATTATCTCCACCCATGCCTTTGATCAGTTGGCTCTTCCTAAGAATTGCGTCTCCAAAACTGATGCAATCTTGTGCTCCTTTAATGACACCACTGCCATGACCATTGGCACAGTCATCCTTCACATTTGCATTGGTCCACGCATAGTCCCAGAGCTCTTCTATATCATCGAAAGAGAGTTTCAATACAACATGTTGTTGGGCCGACCCTGGATTTACGCCATGGCCTGTGTCCCCTCCACCCTACACTGTTATGTGAAATTTGAGCATGATGGGCAAGTCCATACCATTCCCACTGACCCTTCACCCTTCAAAACTTGTAACACCACCTACAGTCCAAATGACATCCTCATTCCTATCAAGCCATCAATCCCGGCACCGCCTCCATCCACGAAAGCTTTGACCAATTCACAACAGGCGGTCACCCTCACACCTCCCCTTTAAGCGATGACCACAGACCCCATGGAAGACATCTTCCAAAGACTTTCATTGGGGGAGTATTGCTTTCTGGCCTTAGACATGTTCCAAACTCCATAAGAGTATGGACGCCTTCATCACAACCCTAGTTACGACCATCGGATTGGGATGATCGTGCCTTATGGTCCTCCTCAGCTCTGAACCAACCTTGTCTGTGGGGGTCTTGATCAAGCTCCTAATAATGGCAATCCTCTTTCTTCACCTCAACCTTTCACATTAGACTTCTCATTTCTTGGCAATCCTGCCTTTGCACACACTTACCTTTATAGATGTGCATGGAAGGGTTTTGGTTTTGGATGCTATGAGCAGGGCTCCCATCAGCCTATTGAGCCACTCAACGATGATGATGCCAAGAAATGGTATGGCCTGGGATATCATGACCCCACTCAGGCCTCTACAGACCTTTGCCCTTAGCCAACCATTGACCAATCTCCAAGCTCACCCATTCCTCCTCCTTCACCTACGGAGTCGGTGGTTTCCATCCCTCCTAACTTTTTCAATGCCTAAATGCCATTCGCTTGGGAACCCCTGACCTATCAACCAGGTGGGGTACCCAGGTCTCTCCCCCTCATCTTCTCTCCATCTCATCCACACTGGGTGTTAGACATTCTTCTTACCACCAAATGGCTAGGGGAAGTTCGACTTTATACTGCCTATTATGACCTCAACCAAACACCAATCTCGACCCAGCCCTTGACCAGTCTCAACAAATCAGTGATGAAATCAACCAACTTCTTAATCATCATCAGCATGTGACCAATATGGAGTGAAGTAAACGAGGCAAGTTTGCCCCTAATTGGCTCAAACCTTTCATTATCATGCACAAGTATGGATCAGGGATGTATCATTTTCCTTCTCTCGATGGATGACCAGAACCTGAGCCTCTTAATGCATTGCATCTGTGACCGTTCTACTATTAGTCAAATACTCGTCCACTTGACATTTACCTTGAGCTCATCCCTTGAGCAATCCCCATCCTCTTAGTCCTCATTTCTTTCAGCCCTATTCCTCTTAACAAATCCTATACACCCCTTTTATATAGTATGGATGCTTTGTCCTAATAAAAGGGAGCCCTTGACCTTCTATAATCTTGTCCATGACTCACATTTTTGTCAAAACAAATCAAGATGTCAAAATATCCAAGGTCACCAAATTAGAATCAAAAGGCAGACTGCTCCCTCGAAGGATAGTTGTACTATCATTGCTGTAGCTAATAGACTACTCCCTCGAAGGACAACTATTCAAAGCCCTTATATATAAAGCAAAATATAGACCACTCCCTTGAAGGATGGCTATGACTAACTCTTGCTACAAACAACAATCTTTCTTAGAAGCTTCCCGCATTGATCAGCTTCGCAAATGACCACCAAGCAAATGACATCTCTATGCAGACTTCCCACATTGATCAGTCTTCACCAAAAAAAAAAAAAATCAAAAATCATGGACTTGGCTTGTAGTTGTCTCAGGGTCTCCTATAAAAAGGGGCAAAGTTATCTCTACTCTAAAATCGGTTACCCTATCCTCCTCCTATCAATTGCTCAAGGGACTTCGAGCTCACTTTAATATCAAAGTGATTTGATTACCTCTCTAACACAACATATGGTCAACAATGTCATGCATAAATGGGGCTCTTGGTTCTAATAACCCCTATCTATGCTGTCATTCTGGTCCTTGTCAATGAAAGAGCAATATGCCTTTCACTTCTTCTACACTTTGGTCACATTCCACTTCATCACTTGTCAAACCTAATCAACTCAACTCAACTCTCTTTTCAGGCCACTCCCATAGCCTATTCACACTAGTTTGTATGGACACCAATACACATGGAAACTATCGACCAGACGCAATTTATGTTAAGCATAAACCAATACTTGCTGAAGCATAAATAGACCTCAATTCATCTTTAGCATACATCCATCATGAATATGAAAAATTGCTAGGGATGAAAGACCCCTCAACCAATGTTGCAGAATACACCATTTGGAAAAGGCTGTAACATCTTTTTCTCCTCATCATTTTGACACATGACCAAACCAATCATCGACCACTCTTCTCAACTAGTTCAAACTACATTGGTCTAAGGCCCTAAGACCGGGGCTATGTAGGTAGCACTCAAATGACATGACATCTTCTGGGGTTAGCTCGACCACCCTCATTTTTTCATCTCTCTAATGGACAAACCTTCTTTCCTCCTTTTGACCATGACCTTGCCCTCAACCAAGACCAATTCCATCCCTTTGACCCTTCCTCCCTTTTAGGGAGAACTACATTGGCCTAAGGCCCTTCACATAAGGGCTATGTAGGCAGCACTCAGAACACATAACATCTTCTGAGGTTAGCTCAGCCACATCCTTTCATCCATTCATCCACCTCGACCAATGACCATTGGAGATCACGCCTATCTCCTCTGACCTCGACCACTTCCAAGACAATGTTGCCTTGGTTGTTTTTGCCTATATGTTACCTCATGACTGGTTAGCCAAATTATGCACAGACTATATTTTGGACCTTCACAAGTATAAGATTGCAAGCTAGTTGATCCGCACTACTTGTGACTTTTTCGTGTTTCTAGGAATGCTTCCTAAGCCTGGGATACCTAGAACACGATGACCCATTAGAGCTACAGCTTTGATTGAATAACTCAATCAGCTACGACCACATGCTAGGGCCTAGTTACTTCAATTTTGGCACTCCTCGACCCTTGACCTGTGACAATTTGACCTGACCATCTCGTGAAGTGGTATGCACGTAATCACAACTTTTACAGCTTTCACCCTCACCCATTTTTCATCTACTCTTTGTCAAATCAGCATCTAATTCCCGGTTCCCTTCCCTCAACTCCTGCTTTAAGGGGGAATACCTCATCCATAATCAGGGCAATCCACCTCTTGTTTTTATCTTGCAATTCATTCAAACAACCAACAAGATAGAATCAACCTTATCCCCCACCTGGGGCAACCACCTCCTATTTTTGTCTTGTAGTTCGTCCAAAACAACCAACAAGACAAAATGGGGCAAATGTAGACACCAAAATTGTGTCTAACCCTTGTCGTCCTCCCTTTAACCCTCATTTTATTCTCCCATGCCTATTTAACCCCTGTTGACCATTTTCCCATGAGCCTTGCCCCTGACAGCATGTAAAAATGAGTAGAAAGCTAAAATTAGCCTCTGTCCCCATTCTGCATCTGCCAACATCGGTCACTACTCGGCTGACATTGCTGACGTCGGTCACTACTCAGTCAACGTTGGTGGTCCTGCTGGTGTCAGTTATCCTTAATACTATGTTCTCGACCTGAACGTAGGATCCGTTATCTGTTATCCATTATTCATTATTCATTTGCCAATCAGTTTCATGATCAGTTATCAGACCTTCTTTCAAAACATTCTTTCATTCGACCTACGAAGCATCAACCAATTTATGCATTCAATCAATCTACAACCAAATCTCTCGTATTCTTTCTCTCTGGTATAGGTATTCTACTTCAGTCATCTCACTGGAGGTCTACTACATCAAACTTTTGCAACACACCAACAACATCAATTATGTCTCCTACTCTATCTTCAGCATGTAATAGGTAGGCATTTGTTCTATTCTTTTATTTTGTTCTCTAGTTATTGTTTTTAATTGATATCACCACCCTAATTTAGATTTAGATTACGAACCTGACTTGACTTCCTCCCGTATCACCTCTATCCACCCTTTCCAGAATATACAGTCTGTAACTCTACCCAGATTTCTGCACAAACCCCCAAACAATCCCTCTGACTCCCAAATCGGCTCCCTAACCCTCAGACAAAACTTTAGACCATTCTATAATCCTAAAACCCTATCCAGACCTGACCAGACCCTGTCTAAAAACTACTGCCCCGACCGACGCCGGTCATTACCCTTACCGATGCCAGCACTTTAACCGACATCGGCACCCTTCCTTGACCGACGTCGGCACAGAGACCGACACCGGTGACTGTGCAGAGCAATTTGCTGCATATTAGGTACGCATTTTGCTTTTTGTATTTTATTTCTTTCATTCTATCTTCCACTATTTCTATTTCTATCAAATATTCTATTTTTAATCAGTGGGTTGATATCCCTCAAGGAATTCTTCGTACTTCAGGGATCAAGCTTTTGCTTGATAGCCCACCATCTCCTCATCTAATGTTTTTCATGTTTTAGTCTCTTTTTCTTTGCAGGTGTCATTCCTCCACAGACAAAGAGGAGTACCTTCCAACATCTAATTTTGGTGCACATGACTTCATTTGGGTATCTTCTAACCCTAGACCATCTCTTAGTTTCTCATTTCTCTCTTTGAATGTAAAAGTAAATAGCATAGAAACACCCTGCTTTGTCATCCACCTGGTATCACCTGTCAGCCCTATTCCACTGTCCTACAGCTTGCTCAAGACCATATGACCTAGCGTTCTGTCTCACGTGTCCATTCTCTCTATTCTTTAACTAAGGTATCCATTCGTCTTTCAGTGCTTTCTTCTAGCTGACAACCCTACCAAATCTCTCGTTTGGTTCTGCATCCTATTCATGCCATGCTCCCACTATTTCCTGGATCCTTCCTGCTCTACAATGAGCAATGAGTATAGAGAAGAGGAACAACGAATTTGAGGCTTACTTACCCTTTCAATCCTCCACATGGGTGTCTGAGACTCTTTGACAACTTTTAGTCTACCCAAAATCCATTCCAGTGATCGACCTTGATCACCACACAGTCTACATCTGATTGACATCGGTTCCATGCGACTGTCTAGGTCACCGATGTTAGTTATCCTGCCAACATCAGTCTCCACCTACCCGACACCACTGACTCTAGTCTACACATGACTGATATCGGCACCTATCTGTTTAATTCCGGTTCCCCTTGACAGATGCCAGTAACTGTGTTCACCTATGAGTGATGACTTTTTACCTGTGAGCTCTCTTTGAATCATCTCCATGTCCAAACTTTCCTACTCAGAGTTAGTCCCATCCACTGATCTCTATCCATCATCTCCTCCAAAAACACCAAGGCTTTCCAGTTCTTAATTTTATCAAAGACTTTTGACTTCTTCTTAAGAACATGCATCTCCTTCTTGCTCATGTGACCAAGCCTATAAAGCCACATCTTTGCAATAGAAGAAGAATCAGTAATACAAGCAAGTAGATAAAGAGTACCTACTTTCTTACCACACGCTAATTCAAGTGCATCCACTATGAGAGTTTTTGTGCATCTCTCATCACCCAACTTTCCTGAAGCAATTAGCCTTATCTTCAGAATTGGGACCTGCGTGACCTCCTTCAACACCCATGTGTTGGTCGCCTGCAATTTTAGCTTCACTTCCCCTTTGCCAATTCTTTGGCAAGGCACACCAGCCCCTAAATAAATCTTTCCAAAGTCTCCAAAGACCTTAACATGGAAAAATACTCTATTTCAAGCTGCATGGAAAGAGGCAAAAAAATCTATAAGACAAGATTTTACTTTATCCAAGAAACATCCCAGAGCATCCTGTGCAACAACACCTGCAACATTTGCTTCTTTAGTTCCTTCATGCTGATCTACTACCAACTAACAATCTTTCTTTACCTGCTCTTTCTTTCCATAACACCGTAATTGATCATTTGTGCCTTTGAATTCCTCCATTCTTAGTGTACTTTCTTCTACCATTGTTATACTCCCACTCAATCAGAAACCCCTGAGAGTGACCTGTAACCAAACACAAAACTTGCTCCCTACAACCTTAGCTCTGATACCAACTGTTAAGACCTAGAAGCACCATTGATTACCATGTACAAGCAACTTAATATGTGGAATTAGACCAAAAGTAACAAGTAACTAGAATTCAGAAATAACATAGAATATGAGAGACAATACCCGATTGCATTAATACTCTTCTAGAAGGAAATACAACAAAGAAGATGCCACAATCTTCTTCCTTACATCTCTATAGCTCACACACATCTAGAGCATAAACAATAAATCTCTTCTAGAGCTCACTCTCTCTCTTACGGTCGCAACTCAACTCAAACACAGAGTTGGTGTTCACCTCCAACAAGTTAGTATCTACTACTGTCAGTACACCGAGTATAAAAACATACTCAACCGAGTACACAATGCACTCCAAGTAGATCTCCCATGAACTTGCAACAGCTTGCAACTCAAATGATCTTACTTTGGAAGGATCTACCTTGCCTTCCTCTTTTCTCTCTAACTGAGTACACACCATACTCCAAGTAGATCCTTCCTGATCTTGCTACCTGTTATATTACTGATCTCCATGATCCTGCTACCACCTATAGATCAACCTAGTCTTGCACACCTGTCGACCAACCTAGTTTTGCACACCTACAAACCTAGATCTTGCACACACGAACACCTAAAAATCAATGATATTACTTACACATGTAGATCTCCAAATGTGGCCTTGCACACCTGCTGACCAAGATCCTACATACATGAAGAACCCTTCTGATTCTCCAAACTAGCACCCACACTTGGCATTGTGGCACTAGGAGGAACACACCTTGCTCTCTTCACTCTGAAGGAGCTAATTTTTGCTCTCTTACTCTCTAACACAAATTACAATACAACCCATGAGTCTATTATATATATCTCATGCAAAAAATAATTAGACATCTAATTAAAGTAATTAGATCCATAGCTTCAAGTCTATAATTGGCCTTCTACATGCAAACAATCAGTTCGTTAACTAACTATTTGTGCAACTGACAGTTCTGAAACTGCACAGGTGACTAACATTGGTCCCTATTTGCCTGGAGGTGATCGACATCGACTGATCTCTGACTATCATCGGTAGCTTCTTGTTTCCACTTGACCGACGTCGGTTGGCCTGATCGACGCTGGCGACTGTGACACTCAACACCCTCCTCCAATGTCTGCATCAGTGAAGCTTTTAGCTCCACAACCTAATATGAAGATAGAGATAGGCAATGAGCATTGATTTGGCCATATCATGAGTTGTAAACTTATCTCCATGATTACAAATTTACTCTTCTTTCCTCAAAGAGATTGATACCACTACCAAGGTTCTCATGATGGCATGACATCATCATGAAAACCCCTGTATGTGTGCATGGGTTGATTATGGATAGTGAATCATGACATGGAGAAAGAGTGTGGATTAAAGGCTTTATAGGAAATAAAAATAATTATCAATTACTAAATTTAATTTATTTACATGAAGGAATTCTTAAGATAAGTTCAAAAACATCTCATTCACTATGAAAACACTTGCATACATATGGAACAAAGCTGGTAGGTATCTAGTGGCAGGTTAATGTGGTGCTCATGACTATATATTTGATCAAAAAATTATGTTATGAGACTAATATTGAATGGAAGGTGATAAATATATAATTAATATATTGGAAACATTACATCGTGTTCTTATGAAGCTTCTTCTAAGAATAAAACACTCTGCACATAAATATTTTGACTGAAACCTCACATGGTGACACCTTCCTACAAAGTGAGTTATTTGAGCTATAAAATCAAAATAAAAAATGAAATAAAGAATATATCATCATATATAATCAGCATACCCAACTAAAGTATACAGATTTGCCCAAAAAGAAGCAAAACCTATAAGATATATGGATTAGCAGGTAGATTTGAAAGGTCAACTTCTTAGGAATGGTTCATAAAGCTTAGAACACCATTAATTTACAAAAAAACATCAAATTTAATATTAATAAGTATATAACACACCCATAATATCATTATTCCTAAAATCTCTTATGTTGATCATACCAAATACAAACTTGTAGGTTACTTCTATTTGTCAAGAAGGGTAGAAAAGGAGTAGAATGGTTTTAGCTTATAAATGACACTTAAAAATAATTTGAAATGTATAAATTAACTTTATGAAGCTAAATATTCACATTAAAACCTTTTCCCATGTGGCACACTTCTCAAAGAGGCCATACCAGTGATAAACTCTTCTTTTTCATCAAGAAAACTACCCTTTTTTAGGGACCTACCACTTTTAAGTTACAAATAGTTGGATAAGACATAATATGACATATGGGGAATGAAACCATCCTCTATAATCTTCACACTTACCAGTAAATATTTACAACTCATTAAATTCCCCTTTTTTGGCCTCAAAATGACCCAAAATGACTAAAGGGACTAAAATAACTAAATACCAAGGCTAATACAACATTAAATGACATCATTTAGCCTATAAAACACATTATGACATCTATATTGACACCTATAACAACTAAAAGTCAATTTTTTACCTATGGGTGCCCCAATTTGACCTAAAAGTCAAATTTGGTCAATAATACCCAGAGTTATTTTTTGGTTATGTGCATGTGCATTGGAATAGATCCATAAAAAATCCTAGAAAAAGTTGAATCACTATCAAATATGGTTGAATAAGGGATGTCATGAAGATGAAATATCTAATCCAAGAAAACTTTTGTGATCGTGGATGATGTATAGTGATGGATGAGGGCATAAAATGACTATATTTAGAGAGGTGGTCTACCATGATGAGGATCACTATTTTTAATCTATATTTAGGGAGGCCCTCAATGAAATAAATAGAAATATTTTTCCATATCCTATTAGGAATGGAAAAGGGCTTGAGAAAACTAGGAATCACTATTCATGTTTGTTTCATTAGTAGGTATCACATTCATCCTTCATCTATTTAATTTCCCCTTTCATCCCCTTTTAAAAAAAAAAATTGATGTATTCGCTCATATTTTTTGAGAAATACTAAGTTCCCTAATGATGGATAAGCATGGATTTCATAGAATACATCTTGATGAAGGTATGTGTTATGGGTAAGCACCAAAAGGTCCTTCTATAATAGAGAAACACCATCCCATGAATAATGTGGAGCTACGGAGGGTTTAATGGATAATTTTTGAATGAAGTGGTTTAAAAAGGGATCATTTATGTACCCTTGGTGTATATATTCCAACTAGTTTATAATGGCCATGGATATGGTAGAAAGAAAAGTTTGGTATTTAAATGTGTGTGAGAGAGCATATGTCATGACATTGTCTTTACCCTTCTTTTAAGTGATCTCATAATCATAGCCCATGATCCTATTGACCCATTTATATTGTGTCAGTGATGATATCCATTATTCCATGATGTATTTCAAACTATGGTGACCAATTTTGATGCAAAAATGATTCTTAAGTAAGTATGTCCACCATTTTTACACTACATGTAGAATTTCCATCATTTCCTTTCTATATGCCAAATTTCATTCAGAAAGGGATTTATTAGTGAAATAAATGGGATGGCCCTCTTGGATAATAATAACACCAAATCCTTTGCCATAGGAATCATTTTCAATGGTCAAATTTTTGGTGAAGACTAGCATGGCCAAAATTGGTGTTCTACATAGCTTGTTTGAGTACCATGAATGCCCAGTCAACTACAACATCCCATATGAATACATCCTTCTTCAATAAGGAATTAAAAGAATGTATGATCTTTATATAATACTTGATTAACTTATGATAGTATATTTTAAGGCCTAGGAATCCATGAAAGATCTAGAGGGTTGTTGGCTGGGGCTAATGCTACATGGCACTAATTTTTTTGGATCAATGTGGACCCCATCAGTTGAAACAATGTGACCTACATATTCAACTTCCTCTTAACCAAAGAAAAACATGGACTGATTGACACATAATAGACTATCCACTAGAATTTTTAATTCCCTATTTATTATGAACCCACTTGATTGCATATTGAGGATTATAGTTTGGCATTGGAGATGATATTTTATGATGATATAGTACCTAAGTATTTTACATTTGGAAAACTCAGATATTTGCTATTACTATCAATTTATTACCTTTCCCACTTCTATAAGTATAGCCTCTACTTTATATTTGTGCCCTTAGTTCTATATATCTTGGTTAGACTAGTATTATATTGATGACCCAGGTCTCTCCCTTGTCCAAAATGCTTAAAATTTACTTATCTTCCATATCTATAAGTTTTGAACCTATACCTATTCTCATACTCCTTATACACTAATTTTTGGGTTAGATAGTAGCAACAATGTTATTTTCCTATCCCAATGCAAGTGTCCAATTCCATGAATTCATCTAATTTGAAAATGAAACTATGAGGATCCTTCTGCATAAATTTTTTGATGTGGGTTTTATGCACACCACAGTAAAACAAGGTAACCTCTAACATTTTAGGATCTCAATGGATATAAACTCCACTCTAGGGCATGAGTTATGGGTATACAATTTATTTCAACTTGTTGATGTAATAGGGGTAGAACATGTAGGTTGTTGACAAGGTTTTTGGATGGAGGTGTGGCCTTATAATAGAGTGAATATTCTATGAGAGTTGGATGGGTAGCTAGTTTCTAATATAAAGTGGGTAGGTATTAATAAAAAACTAAAAAAGGGAGGGTAAGGTAGGGAATAAAAGAGGGCTCTATGGTTCTTGGGAATCACTTCCTTGATTGGTTTCTAAATAGACCTATGCCTTATAAAACCTATGCCTATTTTTAGTATCAATAACACACATACAGTCAGATACAACTAGGAAGTCTAAGGAAATAAGGATGTATGGAATTCACAAGCCTTAGATAAAGGTTTATCATTTTAGGATAACTTTTGGACACCCTTAATCAAGAGGTTATGGCTCAGACAAATGAATTATCTGAGGTAGTTGTTGCACACACACAGAAAACTACACTAAAAAACATAAATACACATTTAGAAATATGATTCAATTAAACCTGACTAATTAAATTAATATATTTACTAACCTTTTAATAGATATTTCAAATCTAAGATTAGTATATCACTCAAGAAATCAATAATCTATTCACTACTATAACACACTAAATATTATCGAAACATACTACTTAAAACACTTTGTTGATGATCAAAATTATTAATTGCTTTGTATTCTAAAATCTTCTAACAAAAAAACTAGGTGGGATTAAAATTATATATATAGACTTGGGGAAGGGGTTGCCACATCCTCCAAGTTCATGCAAGGTAGTTACATGTGTCAGTTAAAATGTGTATTTCTAACTATGGTCTAAACCGTATAAGATAAAATGAGAAGTTAAAATAAATAAATTAAATTTTAAAAAATTATGCAATGTGTGCATGTACATAAAATATAAAGTCAACTCTTACAATTAGCCACTCAAAAATATAAGTACATTGGTCATCATAAAATTGTACATGTATAAGATTCTGGCATATCACAGATTACTTGTTTGGAGTGCTACATGCACCTTTTGTGGTGCAAAAATTATCATGTTATTTGAAGATGTAGTTGTACCATCAGAAGATTGCTTCTTCTTCTTTCTATTATCTTCATAAACCTTTTTTGATGTTACATGTTTCTATTGTATAATGTCTAAATTTATTAGTGATGGTTGATGGATTATATTGGTCTGTCCAAGGATCTTTTCATGATCATCCTTGGTTATTTGAAATTTATTCATGAAAATTTCAACTTTAGTGACCTTTTTTTAGACTTGCTTAACTCTGACTCAATTTCCTCAAATTTCAAACCTTTCAAGCTCTACTTAAACTCATTGGCCATTTCCTAGATAATTTTATTAAAATTAATCCTGTTAATCAACTTACTAGTGGAGTCTTTAACTTTGGATAACTTTAGATCATGCAAAATTTGAAGAATCTTAGCCTCATGTGCTTGATGCTTGGGGACTAAAGACACAACATTTTTAAACCAATCCTTATCCTCCTCCTACTGAATGACTACTATAATTAAGGCATTGGATGCCTCTAGTATAGTCATAAGGTCAAGATGACTATATATAGAGTTGCATATATAGACAACTAACATCTTTAGTTTTGCACTATCATCTCTCAAGGAATTGAACAATTGATTAGCCTAGCTCACATGAGGGGCCATCTCAAAATTCATGAATTCCATGGATTTTAAGGTTTTATAACATCTCGAAGATGCCTCTTGAAATTTAGCTTCTATGCTAGTAGGAATATGCACTATTTTTGACTTCATTAGTTTCTTTATTTCAACTTCTAATACCTACACTCCTGCCTCAAGCTCCTATTGAGCTAGTTCTATTCCTTCATAGATTTCAATTATGGCATTCTTGTGTGCTTGAGCCAGGTTTGCTAGATTTTCCTCATATAAATATTGTCTTAGTTATCTATTCTATCTCTTAGTGAGGGAAAATACATCTTTCCTTTCTTCAAGGATAATTTGGGTGCCGTTGTCATCTTCTAATTTCCTCTTCTTCACCCTTTGAATACTACTAGTTGGAGGATCAAATAAAGTAGAAATAGAGGGAAGCTCAGTAATCTTGAAGTTTAGTAGTTGAGAAGCTTTGCTCCTCAGATCCACTACCCATGGAGTAATATCTAATTGGGATGCATCAGGGCTTGTGATAACAACCTCTTCCTTGACCTCCTCTTGAGTTCTATGTTGTTTCTTATGGGCTTTAGTTAAGATTTTAGGTAAGGAAGGCCATATAATTTTAGACTAATCCACTCCTCCAAATTGAGGTAGTGGATGAATCATGATTATTTGTATTTTGGCCTTCCTTCCCCTACTAATGCTTATCACTATAGTTTCCTCTATGGAAGTGGTAGATGGTAGTGTAAGGGTGATCTGACTAGAGTGGATGTAGAGTTATGAGGTGGTCAAATCTATCTACCAATAGTAACATAAGGGGTCTATGTGGTGAATAGGATGGAAGTGGAAGTGAAAGGACCAATGGTAGTAGTGTAAGTGGAGGTGATAGCTATGGGAACTTTCATAGAGGTATCCTTCCAAAAGATGGGTATAGAATACAAAGAAAATTGATAAAATATTGAGTACCTAGAAGAGTAATCTCTAATTTCTCTATTTGGAGGCTCATAGCCTTGGATTTTTCCCACTCAACTTCCTCATCTAAATAATCTTAAATATCCTTGATGATTATCACATCTCCTCTATCTAGTTCTGAATATGTAGCTTGAGTAGGTAAATTTTGTGATGCCTCCACTATAGGACTACCTGTAGGAGTCTTAGGATTTCTCTTATAGACCAAGGGGGTCCTTACTTATGTGGGGGAGTCTTAAAATGATAATACCACCACTCCTAGAGATATTATCCCAATGAATGTAACTATCTATAAATGAGACATAACAATTGGCACTTGATTAGATCCTACATTAGGAAATTATTTTGTTCTCTCCCCCTCATTAGAATCAAATTAGATGGGTTCCCTTATTTGTCTTCCCCTATTTGAACTAGACTTAGGTAGCCTAGGCTCCTTCTTCATTTATTTCAACTTCAATTTCAAAGGAAGTCCTTGGGAGGAGGAAATGTCTTGATCCTTAGATTATTCCTTGAGTTTTCCTCTCTAGAAATCTAAATGTTTCCACCCTTTGTAGAGTGCCTTTTTGCTTTCCAAATCCCTAGTAGAAACATAAGGTTCATCTTGGATCATTCTCAAATGATCCTCTTATAGCCTATTAATCTGTGCTCATTCTAATACCTCCTCATTGGACTTGGCATTTAGAAATAAGAAATCATAGTCATAATTCTCATGACTATATGGGTTGTTGAATCCATGAATATGCTTTTATATCAGCCCATGTGGATCCTAGTCTCTATGTACAAGTGTAGGGAAAGGATAACTCTTACATTTTCCACCTACTTCCCTAAGATGCTTTCTCATCGTATACACCATTCTACCAATAGTTATGAGATGACCAAAAAACAAGGCTTTCTTATACTTTTATAAATCCTCTTCAATGCTCTTCCATAATTGTAAGGTGATTTCTTTTTCAACAAGATTATCTATCACAAACTTTAGGAGACATAGGGGGCCAACTTTATTTCCCCACACCATGATGATAATGAAATTTGGGTAAAGGAAATAATCCCCTTTCCTAGCCAAGTTTTTCATAATATTTTATCTAATTTGAGGGATGGATGAACCATGAATGTCTTGCCAAACTTGAGGATAGACATCTTCATATATCCTTACCATATGCTTGGTCTAACAATAGACTTGCATAAATTAGTTATGATCATAGATTATATTATTCTCACAATTTGAGGCTAGAGTCCACAATTCACCATGATCTATGTAACATGTACCCATGAATACATCTAATAAATATGACATCATGAATAAATCTCTTGTGGGTGTGGAACACCTATCCTTGTGAAAAATCTGCTCTCTTAATAAAAGTCTTATTATCTCACCTAGGGTGTATGCAACATCATGTGTAAGCATCATATATAGTAATGGTACCCAATCCAAGTTAATGAATTGAATTTTGGGTATACCATATAATATATTGATAACAACCATACAAATACGAATCCCCATCCTGAACTTATCAATTGAGATTATTCCTTTTGGCTTCTTCCTTTTCCATGTGATGGTCTAGTCTAAGAACATCCATAGAGATAGTACCCTCTATATTGAAGTATCTACATTAAATTTTACCAATGTGTGCTTTTCAAATTAGGAATTATGGATATTTAAAGATAGGTATTTATATAAATCCAATCCTAAAATACAAGTGACCACCATATTATTACTAGAATGATTCAAGAAAGCATCCTATGATATCTTCCTTAAAAAGAACGGGTCCCTTAGGAGTTTAATGAATGGAATTAATTATATATTTGATGTAGAAAAGTATAATCTTTGGAATTTTAATTCTAAAAATTCATTCACAAACAATCTATTTTATAGTGTCATATCATCTTCCAATGAAAACACATCCCCTAAATCAATGGCATTCCATAATGCTAAATAATTTTGATATTTATCTCTAAACACTATGGCATCAAAAATGTATCCATGAATTCTATGGAGTCCTTAATTAAATATGGAGATGGTGTATTTTTAACTTATAATTTTCTTTATGTAGATGCCATTACTATGTACTTTGTGCTACTTCTCTTATGTGTTATGTATGCTAGACAAATAACTTGACTCTAGCTCAGTCATTATTTTACTTATAGTAATATTAAATTGGGAACTAGGTCTCTTCATTTTAGCTTGAATGTAATGATGGATTTTAAATCATGATGTATTACCTATATAGAATCATGTATTAAATATCATTTCATGTGACATAAATGTACAATGTTTGCTTGGATTTTATTTTCCTATATAATTCAAACTTGTTATATCAGGTTGATGGGGGTATTTAAATTATTTATAGGAATTATTTTTTCACTATTAATAATCTTAATAATAAGGAACTTAGGATATAAATCATAAAAATGGTCTTGGGTCAACGTCTGTAGAGGGAATTATTTTAGACAAAATGTCTGCAACAATTTCCCCAAAGATTTTATTTGGGCAAAATTCCTGAGACAATTATCCTGAAGGGGTATTCAAAGGTGTATAGGTCACTTTCAACTTCCCCAAAGGGTAATTTTTATCTAAATGTTCCACTTCATAGGGTATTTTATCCATGCCAAAAGCCCCGAAGGATCTACTCTATAGCAACCAAAGGGAAATTTTGATTTTTCATAAGGGTACTTCCATGCAACTAAGGGTCATTTCATAAGTATTGAGGGGTAGGTTACACAAAACCTAGAGGGTATGTGCCTTGTGTTCTAAGGTTCTTTTGTCAAGGAAAAAGGGTTGTGGTAATTATTATGAAAGGTAAGTGGCCACTTTGAAAAGGATCAAAATATTGGGACAAAAATCCTAAAGGGTATGTCCACATCAAAAGGGTCCAAAACACAATGGTCAAAGGGAAATTTACATGGGGAAAAGGGTTTGAAATGGATATCCTTAAGGATAATTCCTATAGGGTAAAGGATTCAGGATAATTTGAAGTGTCCTTTACATAAAACCTGAAGGGTATGTGCCTTAAAAGAACTAGTCAAAAAGGGTAAAGTGGTCAATTTGGAAAAGGTCCAAGGTTTAGTTTAAAGTAAAAATGACACTTTTAGAGGGGCCAAAGGGATAACTCAAAAGGTTTGATGGCTGTTTGGAAAGGATTTAAAGGGTCTACTTTAGGGCAAACAACTTGCCTGAAGGGTCTACTCTGTAGGGGTGAAGGGCACTTTTGATTTCCTTGAAGGGTACTTTCATATGGATAAGGGTCATTTCAAAAGTCCTAAAGGGTAGGTTTGGAAGGTTTTAAGGGATAATCTATCAGGGGATTTGTTTCAAGAAAAATGTTTGTAGTCCAAAATTTTGTAAGGCAAAGACCCTATAGGTTGAATTCCTTAGATGGAATTGATTTGAACAAAATGTTTGCAACACTTTCTCAAAGAAATAAGGATTTTTGAATAGTAATATCAAAATAAAATAGGCCCAATAACACCTAAAAAATAAAACTCAAAATGATAAATTACATAAGGGATGAAAGAATTAGCCTAAAAATATAAACTTGAAGAATAGTCTCTATAGAACAAAATTTAGTCTCATGAAAACACAATGCCAATATCATCTTGCCAAAAGTAAAATACGTTAGATTTTATTGAATTTGCATAAACATATGAAAAAGGGGCTCAATATTAAGACTAGAATCCAAAAAAATGGGGTCCCCATTTCTCCTTAAATAAAAAGGGGGTGTTGGGTACAACAAATGACTACTTACAAGGGGATACTCCTAAGTATTTGAGAACCTAAAACTCTAGTTTTGAAATCTTTAGATCAATATTGAAGTATTTAATACAAAAATACTTAAACAAGAAATATGAAAGAGATTAATAAGTTTAAATCACACAACATACTTGAATTTTGATTTCTTGGATCTATGTGTGTTAAATGTGTAGTTTATTTATCCTTTGTTATGATGAGTTTTTTATAGGTTTTGATGAGGATGTAGGTTTCATTCTAGTATCTATTAAATATCTTAAATCAATGGAAGATCAGGCATTGTTATGTTTCTAGTCAAGAATCCATAGGCCCAATTGAGATACTTTGGGTTTCTTTTCTTCTCCTTCCATTATCCTCTTATAACCATGATGCATGGTGCATTAACCTTATTTCATCATGTGAGTTGTTTTGCTTTTATTTAAAATTGTCTTTTGCTCTTTTGAACTCATTGGTTCTTTTCTCTCTTTTTCTTTTTTTATTTATCTTGTACTTAGATCAATGGAAGAGAGAGGAGATGAAAATCTAGTGAGCTAGTAAAATTATAAAACAAATTGTTACTAGAATGTCCTTGCGAACCAAATATAAACCAGAATTGTCACTTTCAATAAGTATTTAATTTGATAAGTGCATTTGACCAAGAAAACAAGAAAAATTCATAAATTTGTATGATGTATCTCAAGAACAACTTCCATATTCCTGGTAAATGTATTCAATTGTGACATTATTCATAATAATTCTTTGATCACTTTCCTTCACCCTAAAAGACTCAAAAACATAGAAATACACCCAATTTGTAAACTAGTCCCTAATATGTCAAGATTTTAATTATCCCCTTTTATACAAGTCATAAACTTAGTAGTTTTTGTATTTTATATTGGTAATAACTGGAGAAAACTTAACTTTAAACATCAAAGAAAACAAAGATCAACTAATCTAGAAAGTAGGAAATCTACTCTAGAAAGCACTGAAATCTAATCTAAGAAAATATAATAATAAAAGCAGAAATACTAAACTAGAAAGAAAGAAACTTAAATTAAAAATCATGGAAATATACTCTAGTCTTAAGTATAAAATTATCTAAATCATCTCAATCCGTAATATCTATAGATGGAGTAACTCTAAATTAATGCTTCAAAACAATCCATTGACTGCATATGTAAGCTCATTGCTTTGGAGGTCCTTTAGATGAAATTCATTATTTACCATGATCTCTAAAATATGATAGGGTCCAATCCACAATGGTTCAAACTTATCGTGTTTTCCTTTCTTTTCATGGGTTTTATCTCATAGTATCACCAAATCTAAAATTGTGAATGCTTTGAATTTCACTCTTTTATCAAACCACCTTTTGACTACATCCTAGTGTTTGTTGAATGCCTATAAGGCTTCAAGACTTGAATGCTCCATTTCTATTATATCAAGAAATCTTGATTCTACTTTCTCATTCAGTTCCATGTAATCTTGCATGAATTGATAGGTATGTAGCTTCAAAGTGATGGGGAAAACTTATTTGCATCCATATACCAATAGGTAGGGTGAAGCTTTCATGGCTTACTTGTATCTCATCTAGTCTTGCCATAGGGAATAATTTAGTAAATTATGCTTGTCCCTAAGCTTGTCCCCTATTGATTTCTTGATTACATAAATCATATTTTTATTTTTTGACTCTACTAATCCATTTCCATGAGGGTAGTGGTTATAAGATGACCTAATTATGATATGATTGTCATGTGCCCATTTAATGAATTTTAATGATATAAAAGTTGGTTCATTGTCACAAACCAAAGAGGTGGACATGTCAAATGTACTCATTATGTGTTCTTCCAAAAAATGAATCAAATCTTATGCTCTAATATTCTTTATGGCTATGGTTTATATCCATCTAGTACAATATTCAATAGCCATGAGTACAAATTTATGGCCTATTGAGGAATTTGGGTTGATTACACCAATGAAATCTAAACCCCACTGTACAAATGGCCTTTTTCAACAACTAATTGTAAAGGCATTTTTACGTGTACTTTTCTCTTGGATAATGACTAACATTCATAGTATTTCATGACATGCATATGGGCATCCTTAAATATGGTTGGCTACTATTAACCCAACTTTAAAATTTTATGGGTTGTGGTATTCCCAATAGGGTGACCACTACCTATATTTTGATGCAAGTTTTCTAGGATTTCCTCAGCTTCCTCTATAAACACACATTGAAAATAAATTCCTTCATACTTCCTTCTATAGAGGAATCCTTTCTTAATCATGAAATGAGTAAATTTGAGCCTCAAATCTCTCCTTCTTTCTATATTAAGCTCTGGGGGAAATTTCCTTCAAGTACATACTAGATTATATCTATATACCATTTTCCTCTAAAAACTTGTGCTACACATACCTATTCAATGGTGATTCATGGATTAGACTAAGTTATGAGTTGAAAAATGTTTTGACCTATGATGATCTTAGTAGGCTTGATCTCTATGTCAAATTCTTAGATCTTGGCCATCCATTTTCCTTGACATTTTCCTAGCTCATTCTGTGATAGGGTGATCTTGATAATAAGGTTGGGTACAATAGTAATGGTTTTTTTCCTTAAGATGTAATGTCAAAATTTATTTACTACTTTTACAAGGGTGAAAATATATTTATCATTCATAGAATACTTGAGCTTTGCATCTTTCAAATTTGTGTGCATGAAGGCAATTAGGTACTCAATCTTAGCCCTTTTCTATGTGATAACCACAATAATAGTGTGTTCTGAAGAAAAAAATAGATAGATTTTTTTTTTGAAACCTAGACTAATCAACATTAGATCCTATGATATGGCATCTTTTATGTCTTTGAAAGAATTTCTAGCTTTATTTGTCCACTTTATCTTGGCATCTTGCTTGAGCATGGTGTTTAAAGGTTTGACAATTTCTACAAACCTTAAGATGAAATTCCTTATGAAGTTGATCTTCCCAAAGAATACATTGAGCCATTTATTATTATTTGGTGGCTAAATCTTATAAATTACTTGATTCCTATTTGGATCAATGCTAATCCCATCCTTTGTGATAATATGTCCCAAGAGTTTCCCCTTAGTGACTCTAAATATTCTTTTATCTAGGTTTATTGAAATACCAAACCTTCTACACCTCTAAAATATAGACTATAGGTGACTTATGTGATATTTACTATTCTTTAACAATAATGTAAGATCATCCATATAGTTTATTATGCATTTTCCAATTAGTCCCTTGAAAATGTGATCCATGGCACATTGAAAGGTAGATCTTACCTTGATTAGGCCAAATGGAATCCTTTTGTATGCATAATTACCATATTTCATACTAAATTCCATCTTCATCCTATCCTCATATTGTACTAGTACCTTATTGTAGCCTAAAAATCCATCCAAAAAGGACATCATTTTAGAACCACTCACTATCTATATTACCTCATTTAGAGAAGGTAGAGGGTAATTGTCATTCTTAGAAGTCTTGTTCAAATTTATGAAGTCTACACTTAATCTAATCTCACCATTATTCTTTCTAACTAAGACCAAATTGTCCACCTAGGTATAATGTCTGATTAGGAATATGATTTTGACACTTAATAACTTCTCCACTTCCTTCTGAATAAGAGGCTCCATAATATGATTTACTAGCCTTTGACTCTGTTTGAATAGTTTATTATCTTGCTTTAGGGGACTAATGTGAGTGATGACCTCCAGGTCATATACCTTTTGGTATTTATAGGTCTAGGGGATAACATATTTATATTGAGTGATCAAATCCCTAACTTTCTATCTTTCCTCCATAGTACAATTAAGACGAATATTCACATAATGTGGATTATGATCATATCCTAGATTTTCCCTCTTGAAGTCTGATTCATCAACCTTGGGATGCTTGAGTTTTTATGCCTATGGGTCTAAGTCAAATGGTCTTTCTAAAAATACTAAGCTAACTAGAATCCAATTTTCCTTAAGCTAGAAAATGTCCTCTTTATCTGTTTCTTCTTGACATAAGTGGTTAATGTCCCTATCATTGATGATTTGGGACTTGAAATCCCCTGAATTAGTTAAGAATTTAATGATCCATGGATTAGCATTGAATACCTAGAAATTTTCTACATTATCTATGATAGAGGGATAAGGAACCAATTCAATAGAAAATATCTTTACCTTAGACTCCTATAATGGCTCAAGATTAGCACTAGTAGTAGCTAGTGAATCGGTGGCCTAATTTTTCTCTCTTAGGAATGATATATATCTCCTTAGATAATCAAATTTACACTGGTATTTGTTTCTTACTTGATTAACTACTAGCTGTGAGTCACCAAATACTTTTATCTATTTCACATTGTTCTTTAGCACAAACTATAATCCCAGAATTAGAGCTTCATACTCATCTCTATTGTTAGTACATGGAAATTTCAATCTATAAGCCACTAATAACTTCTTACCTTGAGGATAAATTATCTCAATTCCAATGCCCAATCCTTACTTAGACTTGGCCCCATCAAAATGCATAGTCCATAGCTGATTTGAACCTTCAAGTTTTGGGTTATGTGCAAGATTATGAGTGGTAAAGGTATAAATACCTAGGGTGGGAGAGTCATACTTTACCTCTTTATTTTTTACACTATATTCCATGATTGGATATTTAATTCTTGGATCTTTATCAATTTTGATCTAGTTTACAAATCCTCTCCAGGTAGCCAATATGATAGAAATCTATGGAAAGATATCCATTGAGTGTTCTGGACCAATCTCTACTAAAAAATAATATGTAGCCTTCTGGTATGTCTACTACCATAATATTGATGGTCATCTAGACTCTTGGTTCAAATGCTACCTAAATGCATATGTTATTCAATTCTCCAACTACTAGAACCACCATTTTATCTAGTTGAGAGACTGATCTCTTTGAAATACTTGGAGTGAGACCAATCTTATTACATATGGAGGTAGGCATGACAATAGTAGATACTCTAGAATCAATGAAATAGTTATGAATGTTCTTACCAAATTCCCTACTAATAAATAGAAATGGTGGCACTTTAGGTTTGATCTTGTAAATGACATTGGCATCAACAACCTTTGCTTTATCTGTAGTCACTCTATTTCTTTCCATAGGGGCCTTTCTAGTAATGGAGTTCCACAATAGCTCTTTTTTTTAAGTGATCTAGGCTAACTCATGAAGAGTTATATTTGTCTTAATTTTCTTCATATCTTCCATGATGTTGTATCCTTATTTACTAAGTTATTCCTTGCTTGGTAGTTGATCATTCCCCTTTGGAGGGGGTGTATTATTGTCTGCTTTAGGATTTGGAGGAATTAATGTGGTATTTGTAAGAATAAAGGTGGTAAGTGTTTATTTTTTCCTTAAGTCAGTCATATTATCTTTTGGTTTACTATCATCTTCACCTAGGAATGGAAACTCATGAGTTTCAAAGAACATGGTTGTGCTCGAAGATCTAGGATCTTGATGGGATTATAGTGGATTGTTCATCTAATCATATCTAGTTACTTCCTTCTAAAAGATCTCAAACACTATATATAACTTAATGTAACTAAGCTCACCATATTGGGGTGTATTGTTTACCCTACACCAATTAAGGAGAGCCATTTCAGCTATGTTGATTTCTGGGAGCTTTCTAAGCTACTCCATATTGTTCATAGGCCTATTGAATGATCCTTTATATCTCTAGAATCTGGTGTTTTGGTTACTAGTTGGGATGTTGGTGTTTCCCATCTTTCATTTCATATTCAAAAAATCCTTACTCAAATTTTGGACCATATTTTGAATAGAATCCAATTCAAACATTATAGAATCCACACCTTGTAGAATATCCATGAGGAGTGTAGTTGTGTCTTGGTTCATTTGATAACTATTTTCTATCACATGATTGTTTAAGTAGCCAAAATTAGGATACATAATCTATGTTAGTAGAGGAAGTGTGTATAATTGATTCTAATTATATGCTAGAACATTCTGCTTTATGTGTGGTATTAGATTGAGTGTTATAAATTCATTATTGATTTTAAGTGTCTACAAGTTGAGCTATATATCAATGTTGATAGCCTCTTTGAATGTTAACACCAAAGTATTTATAGAAAGTGCTCTCCTTAGGAATATAGTGGTGATAGGGTCCAAGGCATTCTTGTATATCTCTAATGCTAGTGTTGGTTTTGGTTTATACCTTGGGGTCAACCAATTGTATATTTGCTATCATATTGTATTGAAATCAAGGATGGGCTCATTAGGCTCTCTCTTCATAATGGTGAAGTGCTGATATACAAACCTAGGATTGGTGACCTATCAAAACTATGTAATAAAATCTATTTGACATTCCTCCCAATTGGTGATGGATTATTTGATTATATTTAAATACCAATCATAATTAAAATCCATTTAAATAAAAGGAAATAATTGACATGAAATATATTCATCACTACATTCATTAATATTAAATCAACTTTAATAGATTTAATATGTTCTTTTATAGTCCTCAGTCCTAAATTTAAAAAATATGGTAGATAATTTTTGAGGTTCCAAGGTAAATCATGCACATTTCTTGGGATGGTTATGTCAAATCCAACTAACTAGTGTAGGGCCATTGGTTTATTAATAGGTAAAGGCCTCCTTACAAGTAAGGGGTTCCCAACTAGAAGGTGATTATTCTAAACTAGGGATGTTGGCATAGCTCTAGGTCTCTTATGACTTATCAAGGGTGACACTAATAAACTAGCCTAGGAATTGGATCTGGTCACTCTCCTAGGTGACTCTAGTGTAACTCTATGCAAATAATAACCTCTATTATCAAGGGTTTAGGCCCTCCTTCTAGCACTAGTAGAATATTGTTAATGCAATTTTGATGCACACCATATTTAAATGAGGTAAACTCTATTTTTTTAGGATCTTAGTGGAGTTAAAATTCACTCTAGGCATAAGTTGAAGGTATGAAATTTATTTCAACCTTTTTACATAGTAGTGGAAGGACATGCAGATTATTGACAAGGTTTTTTAGATGGAGATGTGGCCCTCTTATATAGTGATCTTCTATGTGAGTTGGATGGGTTATTATTTTCTAATCTAAAGTGGGTATTAATAACAAACACAAAAAAGGAGGGTAAGGTAGGGAAAAAAAGAGGGATTTTTGGTTCTTGGGAATAACATCCATGGTTGGTTTTTGAATAGACCTATGCCTTCTTAAACCTATGCCTATTACTAGCAATAATATGACACATACAATCAAAAATGGCTAAGAACTCTAAGGAAATAAGGATGTATGGAATTCAAAACCCTAATACAAAGGTTGTCCCTTTTAGGGTATATATTTCACACCCTTAATCAAGAGGTTATGTCTCAAGAAAATGAATTATCTAAGGTAGTTGTTGCACACAAAAAAAAACTACACCAAAGAAAACATAAATACACATTCAAAAATATAATTTAATTACCTGAGTAATTCAATCAATATATTTACTAATCTTTTAATATCTATTGCACATCTAGGATTAGTATATCAATCAATAAATAAAGAATATTTTCACATATATAGCACACTAAAGATTATCAAAACATAAAACCATAGAAATAATAACTAATTGCATAGAATTAGAAATAAAATACTTGAAACACTTTGTTGATGATCAAAATTGTTCATTGTTTTGTATTCCAAAATCTTTTGACCAAAAAAACTAGGTGGTATTACAATTGTATATATATACTTGGGGAAGGGGTCACCTCATCCTCCAAGTTCATGTAAGGTAGTTACATGTGTCAGTTAGAACATGTAGTTCTAACTATGGTCTAAATTGTATAAGACAAAACTAGAAATTAAAATAAATAAATTGACTTTTACAAAATTATACAACATGTACATGTATACAAAATATAAAGTCAATTGTTACAATTAGCCACTCAAAAACCAAAGTACTTTGGCTATCACAAAATTGTACATGCATAAGATTCAATCCTAACACAAATTACTCATTTAGAGCATTGCATGCACCTTGGTTAACATACAAGTCATCATGGTAGTTGAAGATGTCATTACACCACTAGAAGCCTAATTTTTCTTCTTTTTAGTATCCTCATAGACCTTTTGTGCTACTCCTTTTTGATGTCATATAATTTCAAATTTTATCAGTGATGGTTGATGCTTTGTCTTGGTATGTTTAAGGAGATTTGCATGCTCATCCTTAGTTATTTAAAATTTATTCTTCAAGATTTCAACTTCAGTGACCTTTTTTTATCCTTGCTTAACTCTGATTCAATTTCCTCAAATTTAAAACCTTACAATCTCTTCTTAAACTCATCGATCACTTCTTGGATAAGTTTATCAAAATTACTCCTATTAATCAACTTATCAATGGGGTCTTTAACTTTGGATAACTTTAGCTCATGAAAAATTTGAATAATTTGAGCCTCATGTGCCTAATGCCTAGGGATTAAATCCACAAAAGAATTCAACTATTCCTTTACCTCCTTTAACTAAATAACTACTAGATTTAAGGCATTAGATGCCTCTAGTGTAGTCATAAGGTTGAGATGACTATATAGAGAGTTACCTGTATAGACAACTAGCATCTTTAGTTTTTCACTATCATTTCTCAAAGAATTGAACAATTGTTTGGCCTTACTCACATTATGGGCCATAACATCTTTCATGCATTCCCTAGATTTTAGGGAGTTATAGCATCTTGAAGTGCCTCTTAAACTTAAACTTCTATTCCAATAGAAATATGCACTATTTTGGCCTTCTCCTTTAGTTGTTCCACTTCAAATTCTAATACCTATAATTATACCTCAAAATACTATTGAGCTAGTTATGTACCCTCATGGATTGTAACTATGGAATCATTATGTGCTTTAGATAGGTTTGTTATATTTTCTTCATATAAAGATTTTCCTAGCTATCTATTCTACCTCTTGGTGAGGGAGAACACTTCTTGTCTTTCTTCAAGGATGATCTAGGTGCCTGTATCATATTCTAATTTCCTCTTCTTCACCATTTGAATACTATTAGTTAGAAGATCAAATATATTAGAAATAAAGCGAAGCTCAATAATCTTGAATTTTGGCAATTGAGAATCTTTGCTCCTCAAATCCACCACCCATGGAGGAATATCTAATTGAGATGCATCAAGGGTTGTAACACCAACCTCTTCTTTGGCCTCCTCTTGAGTTATATGTTGTTTCTTGTGGGCCTTATTTGGGATGTTAGGTAAGGAAGGTGATATAATTTTGGAATAATCTAAAAATCCAAATTGAGGTAGTGGATGAACCATGATTATTTGGGGCTTGGCCTTCCTTCTCCTACCAATTCTTATCATTATGGTTTCCTTTATGAAAGTGGTAGATGGTAGTATAAGGGTGATCTGAGTGGAGTGGATGTAGATTTTTGAGGTGGCCAAAGTTATTTGCACCTTCCTAGACACATTCTTCTTCTTGAGGTTTCTAATAATGGAGGTATCAGTTAGAACAAAAGGGTCTATGTAGTGAATGGGATGGAGTGGAAAAAGAAGGACCAATGGAAGTAGTGGAAGTGGAGGGGATAGATGTGGTAACTTCCGTAAAGGTATCTTGACAAAAGATGGGTATAGAAGACAAAGGAAAACTAACAAAAGATTGAGTACCTTGAAGAGTAAGCTCTACTTGATCTTTCTAGAGGCTCATAGCCTTGACTTTCTCCAACTCAACTTCCTCATATGAATCATATTCAATATCCTTGGTGATTATCACATCTTCTCTAGCTAGTTCTAAATGTGTAATTTGTGTAGGTAAATTATATGATGCCTCCATTGTAAGACTACCCATAGGAGTCTTAGGTTTTCTCTTATAGACCAAGGTGGTCCTTACTTGTGTTGGGGATTCCTAAGGTGATGATACTACTACTCATGGAGTTGCTATCCTAATGGATGTAATAATGTGTAACTAGGGCTTAACAATTGAATTTAACTAAAACACATAATAGGGATTTCTTGTGTTCTCTTCTCTTCATTAGAATCAAGGATGATAGGATCCATTACCTATCTTCCCCTAGTTGAACTAGGCTTGGGTAGCCTAGGCTCCTTTTTCACTACTTTCAACTTTAATTTCAAAGGAAATCATTGGGAAGAGGAAATATCTTGGTCCTTGGATTTCTCCTTATACTATCCTCTCTATAAATCTAAATGTTGCTACCTTATATAGAGTGTTTTTTTTCTATCCAACTCCCTAGTATAAATAAAAGGATCATCTTGGATCATTTTCAAATGATCCTCTTGTATCCCAATAATCTACATTCATTCCAATACTTCCTCATCAGACTTAACATTCAAAAATAATAAATCATAGTCATAATGATCATGGCTATATGGGATGTTGAATTCATGAATGTGCTTTTGGATCAACTTGTGCAGATCCTAGTCTCTACGTGCAAGTGTAGGGAAAGGATAACTCCTACATTTTCCACCTACTTCCCTGAGATGCTTTATCATTGTATACACCATTCTACCAATAGTTATGATATGACCAAAATATAAGGCCTTCTTCATCCTTGATAAATACTCTTTAATGATATTCCATAACTAGAAGGTGATTTCTTGTTCAGTAAGCTTATCTAGCATAAACTTTGGGAGACACAAGGTACCAACTTTGTTTCCCCATACTATGATGATATTAAAATTTGGGTAAAGGAAATAATCCCCTTTCCCATCTAAGTTCTTCATAATATATTTTCCAATTTTAGGGATGGGTGAGCCATGAATGGATTTCCAAACCTAAAGATAGACATCCTTGAAGATCCTTACCATATGCATGGTATAACAGTAGACGTCTATGAACTAGTAATGATCGTAGATTCTATTCTTCTCACAATCTATGGTCAAAGTCCATAATTCACCAAGATCTTTATAAAATGTAGCCATGATTGTATCCAATAAATATGACATCATGAATAAATCTCCCATGGGTGTGGGGTGCATATCCTTGTGAATAATTTTCTCTCTCAACTGAAGGCTTATTATCTTTCCTAGGGTATATGTAGCATCATGTGTAATCATCATATATAGTAATGGCACCCAATAAAAATTAACTAAATAAATGTTGGGAATACTATATAATATATTGAGAATATCCATACCAATACAAATCCCCATCCTAAAATTGTCAATCAAGATTGCTCCTTTCAGCTTCTTCCCTTTCCACATGATGGTCTAGTCTTGGAGTAACCATGAAGATAATACCCTCTCTATTAAAGTATCTACATTAAACTAAATAATATGTTCTTGTTTAATTAGGAATCATGGATACTCAAAAATAGGCATTTCTATAAATCTGGTCCTAAAATGCATGCAACCACCATGTTGTTACTAGAATTATATAGGAAAGCATCCTACAATATCTTCCTTGAAAATAATAGGTCCCTTAGGAGGTCAATGCATGACATTAATTTTGACTTAGCTACAACAAAGTATAATATTTGGAATTTAAATGCCAACAATTCCTTCACAAATAATTTATCTTCTAATGTCATATTATCTTCTAGTGAAAACACATCCACTAAATCAATGACATCCCATAATGTTGAATAATTCTAGTACTTATCTCCAAACACTATGGCATCAAAGAATGTATACATGAATTATGTGGATTCCCTTAATTGGATATGGAGATGGTGGATTTTTAACTTGGAACATTATTGATGTAGATTACATTATTGTAATACTCTATACTGCTTCTCTTATGTGATATGTATGCTAGACAAACAACTTGGCTCTAGATCAGACACTATTTGACTCATAGTACTCTTGAAGTGGGAACTAGGCCTCTTTGTTTTAGTTTGAATGCAATGATGTATTTTCAATCATGGCATATTGCTTATATATAATCCTACATTTAATATCAATTCATGCAACATAAATGTGTAATGTTCACTTGGCTTTTATTTTCCTATATAATTCAAACTTGTTAGCTCAGGTTGGCAGGGGTATTTAAGGTATGGATAGGAAATATTTTTGATTTTATTTTTGATAAGTATGGTGAGACTATTAGTACTCTTAGCAATAAGGTACTTGGGGGGTACATCAAAAAAATACTCTTGGGTCCATAGACTAATTCTTTTGGGGGAATTATTTTGGACAAAATGTTCATAATAATTTCCCTAAATATTTTATTTAGGCAAAAGTCTTGAGACAATTATCCTAAAGGGATATTATTAAGGTATGGAGGGAACTTTAAATTTCCCCAAAGGGTACTTTTTATCTGAAGGGTCTACTTCATAGGTCATTTTATGCATGACAAAATCCCTGAAGGATCTACTTCATAAAAGCTGAAGGGCACTTTTAATTTTCTAGAAGAGTACTTCCATATAGCTAAGGGTCATTTCAAAAGTCCCAAAGGGAAGGTTACACAAAACCCAAAGGGTGTGTACCTTGGGTATAAAAGGTCTTTTGGTAGCAAAAAAGGGTTGTGGTAATTATTTTTAAGGTTAAGTGGCCACTTCAAAAATGGTCAAAATCTTAGGATAAAAATCCTAAAGGGTATGTCCACATCAAAAGGGTCTAGAATGCAATGACCTAAGGGAAATTTACATGTATAAAAGGGGTTAAAATGGATATATTAAAGGATAAGTCCCATAGGGTAAATTATTTTGGATAAAAATCTTGAAGGGTTGTTTACACAAAACTTGAAGGGTATGTACCTTAAAAGAACTAGTCGAAAAGGGTAAAGTGGTTAGTTTGGGAAAGGTCAAAGGGATAGTTAAAGGGAAAAAGGACACTTTTAAAAGGTTTTAAGGGTTAATTCAAAAGGTTTTAAGGCTATGTGGAAAGGATTTGAATGGTCTACTTAAGGGCAAACAACTTTCTCGAGGGTCTACTCTATAAGGCTGAAGGGCACTTTTGATTTCTTTAGAGGGTACTTTAGTATGGCTAAAGATCATTTAAAAACTCCTAAAAGGTAGGTTTGGTATGGTCAAATGGATAATCCATTAGGGTATTTTTGTATGCAAAATGTTTGTAGCCTAAAATTTTGTAAGGCAAAGAGACTACATGCCAAATTCCTTTGGGGGAATTGATTCAGATAAAATGTCCACAACAATTTCCCAACAAAATAAGGATTTTAAAATAGTAATATTGAAATAAAATAGGCCTAAGAATACATAAAACATAAAACTTGAAAGAATAAATTACATAAGGGATGAAAGAATTAGCCTAAAAATATAAACCCAAAGAATAGTCTCTATAGAACAAAATTTAGTCCCATAAAAACACAATGCCAATATCATCCTAACAAAAGTTAAATACCTTAGATTTTCTATAAATTTCATAAACATATGGAAAAGGGGCTCAATATTAAGACCAAATTTTGAAAAAAGAGGGTCCCCATTTCTCCTTAAATAAAAAGGGGGTTATTGGGTAGAAAAAGATTTGTGAATTACAAAAAATAAATGAACAATGAAATGAACTTTGGAAATAACCCAAAATAACCTTTATAATGTAGGCCACTTCGAAGGGGAAACCTCCTTTGAAAAATATCAATACAATAATATTCATGTATGCCTTCACTGGACCTCAACACTTAGTTAAATATTAAATATATTATAATAACTACTACTTCTCATGTATGTGGGATAATTCAAATATTCTTAAAGGATGAATTATTAATCATATGCATCCATAGTGACTAATACACTAATAATTAAAAGATAAGGGTAGGACATGGGTTTCTAACATCCCCTCCCCTTTAGCAAAAGCTTTGTCCTCAAAGCTTCAGATGTGGGAATCAGTTTTGAAATTGGAATAGTGGTTCTCATGTTTCATCTTCTAGTTACATGTCATGCCACTAAATTAAGATTTTCGTGATTGAGTGGGAGAAAATTTGGTGGGTGTGCCTTTCCAATACTACTTCACATTTGAGAGGAATGTATCCTTCATTATCAAGTTTTGGTAAAACTATTTTCACTCTAATGGTGGTTCTAACAACTTTGTTCAAATAAGAGATATGAAATATTGGGTCAAATCAAGATGAAGGTGGAAGTTCAAACTTTAATCAATAAACCCAATCTACCAAAGAACCTTTTATGACCCATAAAACTTTATAGAAAGCTTAAGATACTATTTTAGTTTTAGGGATTATTATTTGTATGGCTTTAGATGAGAAAAAACCATATAACTAGGTTGAAAGGTGCACTTAAAGTAGAACTAGTCAACCTAATACTTCATTAAATTCTATGAGAGATGGAGATTGCCCCATAAGGTATTGGGAATCTGATCTTGATGTTGGAGAGTAGTTTTGATCATTTGAATTGGTGCATTTTTGGGGTATACAAAAGAATTTTTTGGAGATCTTGACCATAAACTACTTCATATGGAGTCATTTTATTAGAAGTGTCATAGGAGGTATTGTACCACCATTATATGAGGGTAAACCACTTTTCCCATTATTATTTATAATCTAAAGCAAAGTAATGAAGGAATGTTTCCAAGGGTTTGTTGACAATTTTTGTCTATCTATTTGTTTAGGGGTTATACCTAGAGAGCATCTTCAGTTTTGTGTCTATGCATTAGAATATCTCCATCCAAAAATGGCTGGTGAAATTTTCATCATGATCACAAATGATTGAAGGAGGGATGTCATGAACATGAAATATGTGATCCAATAAAACTTATGTGATCATGGATGATGTACAGGGATGTTTGAGGACACAACATGAATATATTTAGATACATAGTTGACCATGACCAAGATCACTATTTTTCCTCTAGATTTAGGGAGCACTTGTAGGAAATCCATATAAATATCTATCCATATCCTAGTAGGAATGGCCAAGGGCTTGAACAAACTAGGAATCATTATTATTTCACCTTTGTTGCATTATCAGGTATCACAATTATCCACCATCTATTTAATTTCCCCTTTTATCCCCTTACAAAATAGGTTTTGACATATCCAATCATATGTTTTGAGAAATCCTAAGTACCCTACTGATGGAGAAGCATGAAATTCATAGAATATGTCTTGATTGAATTTTATGCTATGGGTAAGTACCAGACAACCCTTGTATCATATAAAATCACCATCCCATGAGTAATGTGGTACTATAGAGGGGTTAGAGGCCAATTTTTGAATGAGGTGGTCTAAATAGGAGTCATTTACATACCTTTGCTGTACATATTACAACCAATTCAGAATGGGCATGGACATGTCAAAATGGGAAGCCTAGTCTTCAAATGTGTATGAGAGAGCATACGCCACAACATTATCTTTACACTTATTGTAACTGATATCATAATCATAGCCCATGAGTTTTTTGACCCATTATTTTGTGTTAGTGATGATACCCATTTTTCTAGGATATATTTCAAACTTTGGTGATCAATTTTGATGTAAAAATGATTCCCAAGTAAGTATGACCATAATTTTTATTTTGCATGAAAAATTGCCATCATTTCCTTTTTGTAGAAGCATGTACATATTCTCCTAATCCATGGACACTAATTTCCAATTAAGATAGTATCAATGACACTGGTTTCCTATCTTGACACAAGTTTTTAGTGCCCTAAATTCATCCAACTTGAAAATGAAACTATGAGGATCTTTTTGCATAAATTTACAAATTATAGAAAATAAATGAAAAATGAAATGAACTTTGGAAAATAAACCAATATAAGATTTAGATCATAGGCCACTTCAAGGGGAAAACTCCTTTGTGCAAGATTAATACAATAATATTCATGGATGCCTTCATTGGGCTTAAATACCTACTTAAATACTAAATCTATTCTAATAACTACTACTTACCTTATATGTGGGATAATTAAAATATGCTCAAGCATCGACTTACAAAACATGTGAATCCATAGTGGCTAATACACTAGTAATGCAAAGTGAATGGTAGGACATTTATTTCTAACATCTATTCCCCCTTATAAAAAAAATTTCATCAAAGCTTGAAAATGTGGGAATCATTGCTAAATTTGGAATAGTGTTTTCCATCTTGAATCTTCTGGTTGCATGTCATGCCATTGAATTAAGACTTTTGTGATTGAAAAGGAGTAAAGATGGTTGGCCTAACTATCTAGTTATTCTTCCATTTTGAGAAGGATGGAGCCCTCATTATCAATTTTTGGTAGAATTGTTTTCACTCTAATGGTGGTTCCAAGAAATTTCTTCAAATGGGAGACTTGAAAGACTAGGTGAACTTAGGAGATAGGTGGAAGCTCCAACTTATAAGCAATATACCCAACCTACCATAGAACCTTATATGGCCCATAAAACATTGGATCATTCTTATGATGCCATTTTAGTTTTAGAAATTATTATTTGTATGGATTTAGACAAAGAAAAAATATGTCACCAAGTTGAAAGGTGTGCTCAAAGTAGTGATCATTAGCTTGTTACTTCATTAAATTCCATGACATATGGAAATTTCCCTATAGGGTGTTGAGATTCTAATCTTAGTGTTATATAATAGTGTTGATCACCTAAATCGATGAACTTTAGGGGGTATATGGGAGAAGTGTTGGGGGTGATTGACTATAAACTGCTTCATATGGAGTCATTTTAGTAAAAGTGTGGTAAAAGGTATTGTGCCACCATTTTGTGATGGGAATCCACTTTTTCCAATATTTCTATTATTCTAAATCAAAGAAATAAAGGAATATTTCAAAGCATTTGTTGATAATTTATGTCTATCCATCTATTTTAGGGTGATACCTAGATCTCGTCTTCAATTGTGTGCATATGCATTAGAATAGATACATCTAAAAATACATAGTGAAAATTTATTCACGATCAAAGATGGTTGAAGAAGGGATGTCACAAAGATGAAGTATTTGATCTAAGAAAACTTGTGCAATTGTGGATGATATATAGTGATGGATGAGGGCACAAAATGACTATAATTGGAGAGGTGGTTGACCATGACCAAGATAAATATTTTTCCTCTATTAGAGAGAACCTGAGTGCAACCCATATAAATATCTATCCATAACCTATCATAAATGGCCAAGAGATTGATCAAACTAGGAATCATTGTTATTTAACCTTTGTTACATTGGTAGGTATCCCATTTAACCACCATCTATTTAATATCCCCCTTTATCCCCTTCCAAAATAAGTTTCAACATGCCTCCTCATATATTTTAATAAATCCTAAGTTCCCTACTAATTGATAAGCATAAAATTCATATAATATGTATTAATTAAGTTTTGTGTTATGGGGAAGTACAAAATAACCCTTGTATCATAAAGAAGCACCATCCCATGAATAATGTGATACTATAGAGGGGTTAGAGGCCAATTTTTTCATGATGTGGTGTAAAGAGGGATCATTTGCATACCCTTAGTTTACATATTCCAAAAAAATTATAATGGTCAAGGACATGGCATAAATGTAAGTCTCATCTTCAAATGTGCATGAGAGAGTATATGTCATAACATTGTCTTTACCCTTCTTGTAAGTGATATCATAATCATAACCCATGAGTTTTTTGATCCATTTTTGTTGTGTTGATGATGAAACCCATTTTTCCAAGAAATATATCAAATTCTAGTGATTATTTTTTATGGAAAAATGATTCCCAAGTAAGTAAGCCCATAATATTTTTACTACATGCAAAATTAACATCATATCCTTTCTATATGTAGACAAATCCAAATTTCATCCAAAAAGGGATTTGATAGTGAAATAAATTTGGATAATAATAAACCTAGATAATTTCCATAGGCATCAATTTCAATTGTGAAAATTATGGTGAAGTTTGGCATGGCCAAAACTAGTGTACTACATAGCCTGTTTGAGAACCATGAATGCCTAGTTAGTTATGACATCCCATGTAAATGCATCCTTATTTAATAAGGAATTCAATGGATTGATGTTATTTCCATAATATTTGATGAGATTATGATATTATATTGTAAGGCCTTGGAATCTATGAAGGCTCTTTAGGGTTATTGGCCAAGGACAATGTTTCATGACACTAATTGTTTGTGGATCCACATGGACCCCATCAGCTAAAATAATGTTCCCTAGGTATTAAGCTTCCTCTTTACTGAAGGATAACTTGGAATTATTGACACATAATTGATTATCTACTATAATTTATAATTCCCTATCAATACTCTAGATATGCTTGGCCCATATGTGGTTGTAGATCAAAATATCATCAAAGAAAGCCAAGGTAAATTGATGGAGGAAAGGTTGAAATATTTTATTCATTAGTGCCTAAAATTTTGAAGGGGAATTTTTAAGTCCAAATGGCATGATCGATAATTCATAGTGACCAACATGAGTGTGAAAGGATGTATTTATAATGTCATTATCATACATGAAGATCTAATGATAACCTAAATGAAGATCTAATTTAGAGGAAAAAAATTCCCTATGGAGTTCATCGAGAGGTTCATTAATGATAGGAATGTGGAATTTATCTTTGATAGTGAGGTGGTTAAGGTAATGTAATTAAATGTAGAGGTGTCATGACCCATGTTTTTTGTGGATAAGAATTGGGGAGGAGTATGGGTTGGTGTTAGGTTGAATAAGTTTAGATCTGAGGAGTTCCTATACTAGCTACTCAATCTCACTCTTATACAAATGGTGATAGTGGTATGGCTAGATGTTGGGTGTGAAGATTATTGGAATAAGTAGGATGCAATTATATTCAAGGTGTGAAGGGTGAAAACCCATTGTATCTATAAAAATGGTTGCATGCTTGTCTAAGATGTCTTGTAAATCAATATGGTAGTTAGTAGTAGTGCGGAGTTGGAGTTGGATTTGGATGGAGTGCACCTAGGTAATGACCCTATGTGAGACTTTATTAAAAAGGTTTTACATGTGATGGAAACTGATGATGTGATCATATATGGGAAATACCCCTTTTAAGGTGTGCTTTTAGCCACTATCTATGAACTACACCCAAATCTTAGAGAAGTCCCATAGAATAGGTACCAATGTGTAGATCCATTTACACCTAAGACCACACAACATCCTCCTAAGGATAGGTAAAACATATATGATCAAAGAGTGAAATCCTATATCCTAATACATGCATTCTGACACTTCACATATAAATATTTCCTCATTATCAATCATGACCTCAAATCTAGAACAAGGGTGTAAAAATTAGTCTACCTACTAAAAAATATAGGGGTTGATGAAATTATGAGTGCTACTAGAGTAAATAAGGATTATGAGAGATATTTTTAAATAAACCCTTGATCTTCATGGTTTGATGGGTGGTAAAACCTACTAGTGCATGTAGAGAGATCTCAGATTGAGTCTCCTAACCTATTGAGTCCTTTGAGGGTATTTTTTCTATTTAAACATCCTGTAATTCTTGGATATCAAGATCATTATCCTATTATAGAATTTATTCCACATCTAACAAGTAGATATTTATGTGATGTACCTATGACCCTTAACCCATTTTTCATCACACTTATAACATAATCCTTTATAATTATGACCCCACATTTCTACCTCAGTAAGGCACTTGACTAGTGTGGTTGTCACTAGCCACTGGTTCATTGTGTTATTTATAGGTGGGAAAGTGGGGGATCGAGATGCACTAAGAGTTTACCTTATACTAACTTAGCCAGACCCAAGGCATCCATCATATTGTTAGATTGAAAAATTTTCACCTCTAATTAGTTGGCTCTTTTAGGCCACTAATAAAATAAATCTTGAATAATTCATCTGATAACCCTTCAATGTGATTACTCAGTTTATCCAATTCAATCTGATAATCATGAATGGTGCCTATCTGGCAAAGTTTGGGAAGAGTTCCTATAAAGTATTTGAATGTTAAGGGACTAAACCTACCCAAAAATTAAGGACACAAAGGTTTTCCAATCATTTTCATCATTCAAATTGAGATAACAACACATTCATTGGAGTGATTCTTATTTCAAGTGGAAGGAAGAAATTAGGACTTCGTTGATATAATAAGTATTGTGAAGGTTGAAGAATGGCACAGCTCGATATATCCATACTTTAGGATCTATAACATTGAATCATGTAAATTCTATATTGGTGCCAAATAATGTGCGTGGATAAGAGAAACCATTATCTAAAGAAGAATCCTATAATTTTTTGAGTAAAAGGCTATTATGCTAATTCAGTCCATGCATCATATCTCTTAACTTAGTAACCTAAGATTTCAATGGTGTGATTTCTTCCTCCATGATCTTTATGCCTACATAGTTGGATACCATAACCAAATTTTTTTTGGTAAGGGATATAAAAATATGATATAAGACATGATCAGTAAGGAAAAATTTTAATTTGGGCTCAATTAGAAGGGGTAAATGTACTTTTACTAGTTTTTTGGCACCTCTTGGTTAAGATTGATGAAAGCAAGGACAATTTTGGAATCGTAATGGAAAATTTGGAAATTTTTTCCTATATGGATAGAGGATCATAAAATGTAAAGGAACATTATGTTAAATTTTCTAAGAAAGATGGAAAAAACTAAAGAAGTTATGGGAAAGCTGAAAAAAATCAAAAATTAAGATTTTTGGATAATAGAAGTGGAATTTAGATATTGACCCTCAAAGAAAAAAATGTGACGAATGGAATTTTAGGTGTTTCAGTGAATTTTTTGAGTCAAAAAAACTATAGAAGGAGAGATATGGTGATTTTTTTTTTTTTTTTGAAAAAATGATTACCACTTGGTTAGTCCTACCAAAAGCTTGTCTACAAGTGCATAGTAACTAACAGTTCTCAATTGTGATCACTCTACTATTTGTATTTTTAAATTGTTATGTTGGTTATAGTCCTCAATCTTATTCATTTTCCTAAGTGTTTTAAGAAGTATCTATCTCCACCAATGTTGTCTAAACAAGTATTACTCTCCAAAAAGGTTCTAGCCATGGATTTACCCCTAAGCGACAACTCTTGGTTTACCTCATGGTTATAAATTATTCAAATGGGATGGGTATGTGAATTTTTTAATTGGTATGTCATCTTTATGGTCCAACTACTTTAGGGTTCCTATAGTACCCCTCACAATGAGTTTTAGGGCTTATGCCCAAATACTTCCCATAGTTATGAAAAGGGGTGTTACCCTTATCCAAACCTATATAAAATATGTATAAAATAGAGGGAAAAAATATTTATGTAAATGGCACAACTCTTAGATAACCACTACTCAAAAATACAATCTCTAAAATCTACTCTTTGGGTGAGAAAGTGATCTAATACCATATGTGAGGATACTTCTACACATATTTACTAACTATAGAAAATAAATGAACAATGAAATGAAATTTAGAAAATATCCCAAAATAAACTTTATATCACATGCCACTTTAAAGGGGAAACCTCCTTTGAGAAAGCTCAATACAATAATATTTGTGGATTGCTTCATTGGGTTTCAAAACTTACTTAAATACTAAATCTATTAAAATAACTACTACTTCCCATGTCTGTGGGATAATTCAAATATTCTCAAGGGATGAATTAAAAAGCATATGAGTCCATAGTGACTAATACACTAATAATTTAAAGAGAAGGTAGGACATGGATTCCTAACATAAATGTATCCTAATGTTCAGCCTAAGTTCTTTAATGTGAGTTCTTACTCCAAAGGGATTTGATATAATTACAATATCAATCCTTGAACATTAATCACCTAAGAATAACTAACAAAATACAAAATATAATTTAAAGAGCATTCAATTGATTAAAAACTTCCATATTTATTCCTATTTTCATACCTATCATAGGGACTACACATATACAAGTTTGAATTACTAAAAGAGCAACCTGTGAGACTGATCTTATAATTTATAAGATAGGTCATTATTGTACTTAATTTACACACATTTTATTATTCACACAAAATCCAACACATAAGGTAAAACTACATCAGCCTAAGGCCCTCTTCAAAGTATTGGCTATGTAGGTAGTGTCCTTTAATAGAGGGGTCATTGGGTCAACTCAACAACATTTTCCCACTAACTCATTTTTCCCCAAGGTCACATTAAAGATGCAAAGCGAGGATTTTTACCATTTCACAAGGAGTGATAGTCCATGACCCAAATATAGATGCACCAAAACAAAGGTGAAGTAAAACCCAAAAACATACATGTGGTCATAGTCTATTTCATAGATATTTCATATAGGACACTAGCATTTAACTTGGATAGTAGCATTGATGTAACCATCCTAGGCTAACATTTCTATCTAGAGAGCCAAAATCATTAAAACTAGAATCCACAAACAATTGTAGAATATCCTTCCCATCTACTTCCAACATGTTCTAGATCTATAACTACATTAGCATCAAAACAATCTAAGTTATTCACTTATTTGTCATTTATGTATCTAGCATAATTTTTCTTTCCATATTTAGACTATCTTAGCAAAATAAAATTAAGTATATGATTAGATCTGAGATTAACATCTAATTGGCATATTATAGATCTAATTATCACCCTTGTGCCATTTCATTTATGTATACCCCTTTAACAATATAGATAACACCAATCTATAATCCATTTTAGGGCTAAACATTTATTGAACTTGATAAACCTTAAGCATACCCTATCGGATGTTTATTACCTAATTTTTCTAATATTTATATACTTCATATCTCTTATCATGGATGATATTGATTTCAATGATGATTATGATTATGAAACCATAAAATTCTCCCTCAAAGAAGGAATTAAACTTTATTTCTCTTGTATTCTTCTAAGCACTAAAACATGTAATATAAAAGCTTGAATAATGGTAGTTGGTATTCCTCTAATCAAGACCATGCTCACACAACTTCAATATATGAGTTCATCCATATTAAGGAATATATAAAGCCTTTACCTATACTTCTTATACCACCATTATATGAATTTGGCATTCGATACTTATAAAAGTATGGATACCAAGGCCAAAGATTGGGAAAACATGATAAAGGTATAACCCACCCTATATAATTTAAACAAAACAATACAAATAGGCAAGGTTTGGTATTTTCACAAACATCCTTGAGTCATCAACCATTCAGGCCAACTATACATGTACATTTTACCAAAATAGTGGGTACATATGACAAAAAAGTTTGTTCATTTGATTTTCAAAAAAATTGACAACTACATAAAGAGATTATGGTTGATGTTCAAATAACTAATAAGGGGGGAATTTACTCAATAAAATTTATTAAACCCCCTAACATTCCTACATTTCCAAAAAATATCCCTTTATTTAAGGGTGATGATTTTTTCCTACCTTCATTTAAAATAAATTCCATATCAAAAAGGTGTCCTTACCAACCCTTTCCAAATCAAAATTTTTTATACCCTTACCAAAGGAAAATTAAAAAAATTCTTCAAATGGTAAAAGTTATTCAAATGATATACCAAATGTACCAAATTTCAAATATTCCATACCATTACCAAAATGTCCTAGATTTAGTGATCATGAACTTACGCTTGTTATACATAAGGATGATGATACTCATATGCCTATATTTGAAAGAGATGGAGGGTTGAAACCAATGATAACACATATGACAAATAGATTTATCCCCATAATATATCTAATGTCTATGATGGCCACTATTGGGTACCTTCAAAAGCAAATTTCTATACTCCAAATATAAATGTATTTCCATAATGATAATGCACATATTAACCCATTAAATAATCATCCTCTTGCATTATGTACACTTAAATATACTTATCCCAAAGATTTTTAATTACCATATTTACCTCTCTTTTTTATACAAAAGTACCCATTCAACCACATGATTCAATATGTACATTATTTTGGTCAATGGGCACAAGATGACAAATTATTTCTAAATTTTTTTCATATGATTATTTATAATGAGGCTCAAAATTGGTTCTATAGTTACAAAAAGGTTCCTTAAGCATTTTATTACAATTGGAATATGCATTCTTCATGGCTTTCAATATCCATAAGGTGTCAAACCTTAAATTATTTTTTTTCACAACTTAAAACAACATGATGATGAGTAACTTCAATATTATACTATTTGATTAAAAACTACATCATATGAACTAACATTTAGACCCTAAAATTTGGAATTGTAATGTATCTTTAGTAGAGGAGTTTTTTCCCATTAAAGGAAAGGACATTGCATAAACAATATGAATCATTTACTGATTTATATAATGATGTGTATATATATGTTTCCTTCATAATTAATCATTTCAAAAAAATTTAACACATCTCCCTCCAAATACAAAAGCTTTATCCCTCACACAAAGGAGGGACATAGCTTACCTGATGAGCATTATGAACAAAAATGTGATATCCCTAATATGTCTATGAATAGTTCACAAATGTTACTCAAAATGGAGAAAATTCAAGGTCCACATCTTATGAAAATAAAAAATATATATACACACCAATAATATTTATCAATTACCTTATACATGGGTAGTGCTTATTTTTGGCATAACCATATCAATCCTACACAAGCAAAACCTACTTGCAATGTAAGATGCTTACAACAAATGGGATTCAATATGACATAATATTTATCTATACCAAATGGAAGAAAAAATTGATCCAAATTAATAAGGTATTTCCTTTCCTCACAAATTCACATTAATACATATTTCAAATAATATCATTACATCTTCTACTACACATGCAAAATGTGAGGAGGAACATGTTCTGTACATTTTTAGCCTATCCAATCATGATGCAAATAATGTAAAATATCTAACTTAAGATATTAAGGTTCACAATGGGGGAAATTTATGGCCATACACTATATGGAATCATAGGATGATCTTTGCTATTCAAAAATACCAAAAATACAAAAATATATTTAAAACTTCAAAAAACACTTTCAACACTTACATGTTTTATTGGTTCCTTCAGATCCATGTATTACTTTCATATTGATGGATGACATACTTAGTTACTCCTACAGATGTGTATGTATCACACTTATATTTGTGTGTGATATAGGAATATAAAGATACATGATACATTCATTTTTTGGATGTTAGGATTTCCATCGACTCGTGTCATATGGATATTGGGGACATCCACTTCCTTGATCTTGATACAGATAGGTTATATGATTCAATGATCACTCTACATTATCATGTTTGAGCTCATATATGTATTTACACATACCCATTATCCATGATTATATCTTACATAGGGTACTTCATACACTATACACATGACATAATTTTCCTAAAATTGGATCCATGGACCACTATGACATGTTTATTTTGGTTGCTTATGCTTTAATTTATGCACTTCTTCAAGTGTCTGATATGTATTTTTCAAGTATTTGAATATGTTTTTTTTCTTTGGCCCTAATTCCTATGTATTCTTTCTTTGTAATTTGAATATGTCATTATTTGTTGTATGGACATTTAAATATGTCATTCTTTATTTTATGGGCATTTGACTAACTCATGTCCCTTCGATTATGCGGTATTTGAACATGCCCCTTGTTTACTATCTCCTTGGACCATTAACTTTTGATGTGATTTAGAGTGATATTGTGTGTGTGCTTTTGTTTGATTTTTGAGATTGTATTATTCTCATATTTATGTTTTCATGATATTTATCGTGCATCTTAGGCCTACATGTGAGCACATTTGTCCTATGTTCTTCAATGTTATATCTACCTAAACATATTCCTTCTATATGATACATGGTTACATTGATTGAGTACATAGTTATATTATCCTTTTAAGGTGAATTAATTACTAGTTCTTATGTTTCCATCACCTCAAAGGGGGCATAGTAGTGGGGGAATGTCATAAAGGCATGTTCTCCACACTTGGCATAGTTTCTAAATTCAGTCGGGGCATGTTTGGAAGCATTTTCTCCACACTCATCACATTGGTACTTATATGAATTTTTATATTTAATGGAGGCATGTCATATGGGCATGGCTTCCACACATTCACAATTCTTATATTTAGTGGGGGCATGCTCTAGAAGATTAATCTCCACACCTGTTCAACATTCAGCATATCCATCTTTATAATGGGGGCATGTTTTGGAAACATGTCCTCCACATTAGTACTTATACCAATTTTCAAATTTATCCACATATAGTGAGGAAATTATTAGGAAGCATGTCCTCCACACTTACATAGTTTTTTTGAACTAGCTAAATCACATAGTTATATTATTCAGATTCATAGTTGTGGTATAATTCTATACATTGGTACTATTTTTATACATAATTTCAGTATGAGACATATCTAAGGTGCATATGATATGTAACTTGTGACTAATATTGAAAAATATAAATTGGTTTCATATTTTAGAACTTTTTTATGGACTGTTACCATATCAAAGACTTTTTCATATTGATACCCCATAGACTTTAATAGGGTTTATTGATACAATCTAATTTAGTAGTTGGCTCACCTTTTGGTATGGTTGAGGTGATCAAATAAATCAATCTTGTCATTTTTTCAAGTTGGACTTGATAATCTAGCCTCACTAGGTTATAAGTATCATTGGGTTGTATGGTTGAGTTAATCTCAATTATGAGGTGGCAACTCACTTTTACTCCAAATTTGGGTGAATATGCCTTCTAATCTCTCTCTCTCTCTCTCTCTCTCTCTCTCTCTCTCTCTCTCTCTCTCTCTCTCTCTCTCTCTCTCTCTCTCTCTAGATATATACCCTTTAAATATTTATATATATTTATCCTAATCTTAGTTTTTAGAGCCTTACAATGGTATATATTTTTTAGAATAACTTATCAAAAGGCAAGGCAGTTACATCAACACACATATGTACTCCTAAACCTTGATATCATAATTTAAATGTATTTAAAGTACTGTAAACCCATATTATAATAAATAATTTTATACTGTAACATGCTCTTGGTTGCAGGTAAGTTACGAACAAAACACTCAAGTTTGGCACACATAAAGACAAGGCATGTATACACACCAAGGTATGAATTTTATTCCTTTGAACTAGAAATTTCATTACTAAATTAAAGGGGGGAAATTTAGATGATATTTTATGATTATGTATCACATCAATCTTGTACACTTGGAAAAATTAGACCTTGGTTATTCATCTCAGTTATTTACCTTTACCACTTTTGTAAGTCTTATATCTACTCTATCTTTGTGCCCTTTGGCCTATATCTCTTGGTTTGACTAGTCTTATATTGATGAACTATGTATTCTATCCTACCTAGAATGATTAAAATGTACTTATATTCCATATTTTTAAGATCAATCCTCATTCATTCCTCACCTATGAATACCTATCGAAAGACCAAAGAGTATTCAATTGATCAAAATATTCCCTATATATTACTATTTTCATATCAGTCATAGGGAATACATATATGTAGGTATGAATTAATAAATGAGTATCCAAAGAGCCTAATTGTTAAAGTTACAAGATATATCATTATTGTACTTTATTTTCATGCATTATATGATTCACACACAAGACAACACGTAGGGGACAACTACATCAATTTAAATCCCTCTTCAGAGTATTGGCTATGTATCTAACATCCTTTAATAGAGGGTTCATTGGGTTCAAATTGACACTATGTGCCCACTAATGTTGAAGAGTTGTCAGTGATGTCATGGAGGTGTTCAGGTGAGTGGATTAAGTGTTGTGATAAACTAAGTATCAATGTCAAAGTGTGCAGTGTACTTGTCCTAATATGCTTGAAATAGGCTTGGTTGATCTTCAATTTTAGCATGGTTAAGGATGTTTAGGGATGATTATGATGATTTTAGGATATTAAAGAGGTTACATAATAATTATTATATGTTTTTAATTCTTTTTTTCATGAGTGGATTTCATTTAATAGTTCATAATTTTCATTTAGACATTTTGGGTCTAGTGGCAGAAAAATCTAAGTCAAAAATTTACTAACATAACCATTTCCACATATGGATGAGTTATGGAGATTTGTTCATATTTGTGTGATTAAATTAGTTCCAATTTTATATTTTTAAAATTTTAGGTCATGAGGTTAAGTGTAGATAAATATATGTGGGCATAAATTTGGCCTCTCAAACAAAAGTTCACTAAGTTTCTATACTTAGCCAAACTGTCATAAACCATCATGCAGATATGGATGAACTAGTAATTTTTTGAATTTATTTTTGGCATGTGAAAATTAAATATTGGCCAAAATATATTATGATTTTTTTTTTTGAATTTTTAAGAAGCTACCCTAAAAATTTGGGGTCTTGAAGTGTTATCTAACTTGAGATATAAATCTTGAAAGTTGTACATGTAAACTATGATGGATCAGAGACCATCAAGTTTAATCACATTAAATTATAAGTTCATTAGTATATAAAATCCAATGGTGTGCATTAAATCTCATATCTTGATCCAATAGTGTGTATGAAGTCAACATGTCAAAAGTTGCATGCTTAGGTGACAAGTGTCACAAGCTCACTAGTTTGATAGAGGATCAACATTGAGTGGCAATTCATACTAAAGGAGATCAATGGTATTGGAAAATTTAAGAGTAAAAAATTATCACAATACTTCCATGTTTCATAATTTTAGTGAATAATATCAATATTCATAATTCACATAAATTTTCCAAGTGGCAAAAGACCATTGGAGTGTAGACTGACAGTAATGCTCAGAATGCATGAGGAGATACCAAGTGGCACAAGTGCATAAACTAATATTAAAGTGATAATAAGGCACATGAAGGTGAAAATTTTCATGATATTAGGAGTTTTGATAAATATATAATGGTGAGCATTTTAAGTTAAATACTTAGTTGATCTATAGAGATTAATGGTGTGTATTTGGTCAAGATTACAAGGGTGCACGAGATGAGGTCAACATGTTCAATGTTTAACATTTTCATTGTGGATCACTAAGGGTTAAAGTTTAAAATAATTAAAAATAATATAAATGATGCAATTTTAGTGATTTGAGAAAATATCATGAGATGCGTGCAAAGAAAAAAAGGTTTAACTGTGACCTGTGACTGTTTGGATTTGAATATTCAAATTTCATAAAGGAAAAAACTAGTCTTTAGTTTTTGAGCCATAACTTTTTATCCAAGATGAATTTTCTCATGATGTAAAAATAAAAAATGTAGAGGACTCTAGGTTACATATATAAAATATATTTTTAAGTTTTTAAAAAATGTAAATTCAAATTTATAGAGCTTTAAAGTTGAGTGTATATTCATTCATGCTTATCAAATAACTCGAGAAGGGAATTTAAGTTATTCTTGATGATATTTGATGTTTCAAGATGATATAAGTGTTGGATCATGTTTTATAAAACACTATGAAAATATGTGTGGATTGTGAAGGTTTTATCAATCATATTTAGTATGAATAAAATCTTAGAAGGTGACTATGGGGTTGTTCATAGTGACTATGTGTACATAATGTTGTTTGAGTGAATTGTGCTTAGTAGAAGGGTGATGTGATGGTTTTTATCACTTAAGAATGACTTATATATAATATTTCATTGGTAAATTTATTTTAAAGTGTCACCATGTTCTTATTTTTATTTAACAAGTGTCAAAGAGGTTAATGGGTCTTTATAGGACCTAAAAGGTGACTTATGCCTAATTAAAAGGTGTAGTTGCTTAAGTATGACCCATAATTATTGTGGATGAACTATGAGGATAGTATTGAGATATGTAATATGCCTTAAGGGTGAAGGTATGTGTTTTTTCTAACCAATAAAATGATATTCATGAAGGCTCTATAAATACTAGAATCAAAGATCATTAATTTTAGACTTATGAGACTAGAGAGGAGTGTGAGTGAGAGTTATGGAGTAAAGGAAAGGGTGCGTGCCTAGTGGATGGGTTTTAGAGAATATAAATTTTATGAATCTATATATGACATATAGGTCATAGTTTTAATGTTAACTTTAGTTCTCTTTCAGGTCTAAGTGTGTATATGAGGGTAACTTGAGTGAAGAGGAAGAGAGATTGTGGCATGCCTATGTGAGAGGATTATATGAGATAGAGAGGGTGTTTTGTAGGGGTTATAAAATCATAGGTCCATCATTAGGTGTTGAATACATTAGTTCAAAGGTGGATATTTCATTACATAGGTGTTGGGAGGGTGCTCAACATTTAGTTTAGAAGGACTTGACCAATAGTTGGTCAAAAGGACTTGATCATCTTAAGGTTAGATACTCCTTGTGCAATAGGTGTTTCACTAAATTTGGTTAGATGGACTTAAAAAAAAGTATTAAAAATGACTTGATCATATTATGGGTAGATTATCATCATGAAATAGGTGTTTCACTAAATTTTTGTCAAAAGGACTTGACAAATATCTTATTTGTGATCTTCTTATAGGATAAGTAATACATGTGTTTGCAGGCTTGAGAGTGGGTTTTATTCCCCAAGAGGGTTTCCCACATAGATCTTATTTTGTGTGTGTAATATTTCATTATCTATTTATTTATTTATATAAACATCTTAAATGTTTCATGAATGGTTGTATTGAATGATTAAGTGTTTGAAGGGTTTCAAAATTGAATTGGATTGTTTACCACCACTGATTTACCCTCCTCTTAGTGGTTTTCACTTCTAATAATTGGATTAGATTAGGTCCTTTGGTAAAGGCTTGATAACTTGAATGATATCTAAGGTGCAATATGGGTAGCCATAAAATTCAAGGAGGTTTTCCACTAAGCAAGCACTAATGTTCAATGGATCCAATTGTGATTTTTGGAGTGCAAGGATGAGGACCTACATCATGTCCTTAAGGTTTGACACTTGGCAATATATTTTGGATTATTATTTTTAACCTACTATTCATTCATCTATTATTGTAGATAAGAAGTTATTTGATAACAATTCCAAGGCAATGAATACTATCACTTGTGGTCTTTCAAAGACTAAATACACCAAGGTAATCCATTGCATGTCTACCATGGAAATGTGGGATAAATTGAAGACCATTTTTGTTGGATATTTAAAATTTATGTTGGAAAATTTTTAGACTCACTGAAGATAATTTAAGAGTCTTAGGATGAAGGAATAATATTTTTTGACATCCTTTCTATAGAGAGTTGATGAGATTGTGAACATCATCAGAGGTCTTTGAGAGAATCTTGAAGAAGATATTGTAGTTTAAAATGTATTAAGTTGTCTCTCTCTCAATTTTGCTTCTAAAGTATATGATATATAATAAATTCATGATCTTACTCAGTTAAATATGGATGAATTGCATATCATCATTACTACTTATGAGATGAGAGTAGATGATGATAACGCACCAAAGAAGGAAGCAACATTCAAGATATACATGAATCTAAAGAATAAGTTACAAGGTAAGAAACTCAAGGAGGATGGCATATCTAATATTGATGAATATGAACTAATTACTTTGATTACAAATAAATTGAAAATAGGTTTAGGTAAGTATAAGGGTAAACTACCCTTGAAATGATTCAATTGTGAAGTAGGATATTTTAATAATGATTTCCCTCATAAGAAAAATAATAATGATGATCAAGAGCATGATCAAGGTCATGATGATGGAAAGATATCATTAAAGTCTGATAAAAGCAACAAGGGATTTAGAAGGTTTGGCAATAAGAAGAATTAATTCAAGGACAAGAAGAGTCTCTACACCAAAGCAAATTATAGATCATCAGATGAGTGTGAAGATAATGCCTCAGAGTATGATCATGAAGATGATGGTCCTATTGAATATAAACCCCTCTTCATGGCTAAGGAAATAAGTTTTTTACATCAAAAGGAGTCTACTTGTAGTGATTCAAATAATGATAAAGATGAGGCAGAATATGAGATTGAGTTGATGAATGCTCTTGTAGAACTAAAGATTGAGAATAAGATTAACAAGAAGATGAATTATCAAATCAAGGAATAGGAAGATAAATTTAGTGTGTTTGAGGTAAGAATGAATGAATACCCCAAGGAGCATGAATCTATAATTAGACATCTCAATTATCAATTGGAAATCTTGTCTACCAGCCTAAAATCTAAAGAAGATGAATGTTCAAGGTATGAAATTAAAAAAGTTTCTTTGAAAGATGATTTAGATAAGTCTACAAGCATGGTGAAATCATTTGTCAAGTTTGATAAAATTTCTAATGATATAGATAATCTAATTAAGAATCAAAACTTTACTAGTGACATATCTAGATTGGGTTTTCATGAAGAGCCCAAAGTTGATTCTCAAGTTAACATGAAGGTCAATGAGAGAAAGGTGGTTTAACCCTTGAATTTTAATAATTATTAAAGGAATGAGGATGCTAGTAGAGTGAATACAAATTAGATCAGATAACCAAATTCAATAAGGTATGTAAGTTTTAATGGTTATTGTTACATGTGTAATTAGTCTGGGCATAGAGATAGAAAATGCAAGAGACTTGTTAGAAATGAGTTTGCATGAAAGTATAATGGGGGTCATCTATAAAAAGGTGTGAATAAAGTTAAGTGCTTTAAGTATCTTGATGATGAACATTTTACTAAACATTATCCAAATAAGGTAAGGTAAGGCGAGTCTTCTTCAAAATTAGTAGTTTTTTTCAATTAAAAAAATAATGGACATATTACAAGATATTATTATAATCAAGTAAGGCAAGGTATAGTGTGATTCAATTATCAATAGAGATGCCACATTACTATATTTTTCAAGAAAATGCCTATAAAATATAATAGATTTAATAAATCTCCTAGAGTGAAAGAAGGAAGGCAAGTCAACTCATGGAAACTAAAGGTGGTAAGTGTGAGTCATGATGAGTCTATAGGTCCAAGTAATATATTTTATATTGTGGAGAATGCTACATAAGTTGGAGAGTACCAAGATCTCTCATTGTCTACTCATGTTTTGAATGAAGAGACCAAAATCAAGGAGAAGACTAAGGTTCTGGTTGAGTCTAATTCTGATGTGTGTGAGAAAATTTCATGAAAATAACATCAATTGTCAATACCTAGTGATAAGGTTCCAAAATTTAAGGAAGAATATTCAACTGAAAAGGTACGTCATGAATCTATGTTATTCTCATGTGTTGTCAATACTATCATAGAAGAGAAAGTGATTGATGTATAAAAGGAACAAGTTGTCAAAATTCATACTGAGAAGAACAAGAACAATAAGTCTTATAGCTATAAAAGGATTCCAATGATTACTAAGGAGATGTGGGCCACTCTTGGCTTCACTTTGTTTTAGATCATTATGATATAAAGGAGGTCTCTATCTATGATTCTTAAGATACTCCTATCAGTGGAATAATCAAGTGTTGTTGTGACATTCTTCAAAAGGTCCTAAAATTCAATAAATGAGTGTTTCCAATTAGAGTTGGTGTGTCAAGATGGGAGAAGTGCTTTGATGAGGTTAGAATGATGTCATAAGGTGTTTTTATTATATGCAATATCTGTAGGATCAAAATGGGTGTTTTTAGGTGACATAATGAGTTTGATGGAATTTCAATTAGAATTTGGTGCTCATAAAGGTTTGTGCACTTATTTATGATGCATTATAGGTGGTTTTGTGTCTTGATGATCCTATTTGTGTATTTTCGAGGTTTTTTTTTGCTCCTAGTTATATCTTTCTTATTACAAAAAAGCCATGGTATAGGAATTCAAGGCTACCAAATCTATGAAGGCTCAAATCTTGGTCCAAAAGTGTGTGATGGTTGTCTCTAGGTGTGAAAAAAAATTTAGAGGTGGGCATTGAATATAAGGAGGTTTGTTGACTTTGTTTGTTTTGAGATTCTAGACTTTTGGGCTTTACTAGAAAAGTGGTTTACCTTATGAGTTGAGGTTTGAGGATTATTAATATGTTGAATAGGACAAATGGGTTATCAAATCAATCTTCACAAAGATCTAAATATTTGTGGTTTTCAAATTAATCATGATTTTGTCAAGATGGAGGCCTAATTATCTAGAAGATTTGTGAAGGAAGTATGTTGCAGAAGAGGAGCTAGGTGATGAAAATTGGTGTGCCTAAGTGGGAATACGAGAGTGATATAGATATGAAGGTTTAGGTTTTGATGATGTGTGTACTGAAATTTGTGTTCTCTACAAGTACCAAGTAGGGCTACAAGGAGACTAAATAGGCTTAGTATGAAGAAGAGTGATTTTTTATCAATTTATTCAAAATAACAAATTATGAGTGTTTCAATGTAGGTTATTAGGTTGGTTTAGAGATTTTTTCATGTTTTATTAGTAGCATGAAGTTCTATTGATGGTCCTTGAGGTGGCTTGAGAAAGAAGGCTAATAAGCCAGTGTGGTGGTTCTTCATGGTGTGTGGAGATCTGAAGATGCTCAAGAGGTGAAATGGCTCGAATATCTTATGGGAGTCCCTCTCAAATGATTCATGGTGAGTTCCATCATATTTTAGTGCTTTTTTTGTTGTTTCTTCATTGGTTATAGTGCTGAGTTGAAGAAAGTGTTGACATGTAGTAAGAGGAAGCTATCAAGGCAAGAAGAGGTAAGCTCAAGGTAAGGGGGAGTTTTTATCATATTTATAAGGTGTTCCTATCCTATTGGTGGTATTTTAAATTCCTTAGGATCAGTTTGTGCCCACTTTTTCATTGTGTCAAAGGGGCAGAAGATTCCTATTATGAGAGTGCTTAAAGAGAGAGAAGGAAGGTGAGTTATATGATGGGTGTTAACATCAATGACAAATGGGGATATTTTTTTAGGGTTTTTAGTCATGTCATGTAGGATTCCAGGTGAGTGGATGAAGTGTCTTGATAATCTAAGTATCAATAACAAAGTGTGAAGTGTGTTTGTCCTAGTATGCTTGAAGTAGGTTTAGTTGATATTTAGTTTTGGCATGGTTAAGGATGTTTAGTTATGAATATAGTGATATGATGTTGTGAAATAGGTTACATAATAAGTATTATATGCTTTTAATGCTTGTGTGTATGAGTGGATTTTATTTTATAGTTCATAGTTTTCATCTAGATATTTTGGGTCTAGTGGTAGAAAAAACTAAGTCAGCAATTTGATGACATCACCATTACCATGTATGGATGATTCAAATGGATTTATTCATATGGGTGTGATTAAATTAGTCCCAAGTTCTATATTTCAAATTTTAGGTCATGAGTTTGAGTTTCTATACTTAGCCAAATGTCACAAATCATCATGTAGATATAGATGAACTAGTAAGTTTGTGAATTTATTTTAGTTACACAAAAAATTAATATTGGAAAAAGGATATCATGAATATTTTTTATAAAGTGTCAAAAATATACCCTAAAAATTTGGGGTCTTGAAGTGTTGTCTAGCTTGATATATAAATTTTCAAAGTTTCACTTATAAACTATGATAGGTCAGAGACAATCAAGTTTAATCACATTAAAGTCAGAGGTCATTGGTTTATAAGATCCAAAGGTGAATGTTAAATAATATATATATTGATCCAATTGTGTATATTAATTTAACATGTCAAAGGTTTCACATGCAAATGACAAGTGTCACAAGCTCACTAGTTTGAAAGAAGATCAATAGTGAGCAGTAGTTTGTACTAATGGAGATCAATGATGTAGGACAAGTCAAGAGTCAATAATGATCATGAGATTACTAGTTTTAAAAATCATAGGTATTGATATTAGTACATGTAATTCATTTTTAACTTACAAGTGGCAAAATACCATTGGAGCATAGACTGATAGTAATGCTTAGAATGCATGAGGAGATGCCAAGTAGCACAAGTGCATGGACTAAAAGTAAAGTGCTTAAAATGCACTAAGGGTGCCAAGTGTCATGATATATAGAGTTATGATAAATATATAATCGTGACAATTTAAATTTAAATACTTATATAATCTATGAATATCTATGATGCATATTTGGTCAAGATTGTAAGGGTTCACGAGATGAGGTCAACATGTTTGAAGTTTAATGTTTGGATAGTTGATCATTATAAGTTAAAGTTCAAGATAATTATAAAAAATATTGATGATGTGAGTTTAGATATATTTTTGAAGAGAATGAGATGTGATAAAAGTGACCAAGGTTTAACAGTGACCGTTTGGATTTGAATATTCAAATTTAACAAAGGAGAAACTAGTCTTTAGTTTTTGAGCCATAACTTTTGATCCAAGATGAATTTCCTCATGCTGTAAAAATAAAAAATGTAGGAGAATATAGGGCACATCCATATAATCTATTTTAAAGTCTTAAATTTTGTAAATTCAAATTTATTGAGATTCAAATTTTAGTATGTATTCATTCATGCTCTGCAAGTAACCCGATAAGGGAATTTGAGTTGTTCTTGATGATATTTTGATGTTTCAAGATGAGATAATTATTGGAGAATATTGGAGACTCCATGAGGAAAATTTATGTGGATTATAAATTTTTATTCAATCATATTTATTATTACCAAAGGCTTATAAGGTGATTGTGTGTTTGTTCATGGTGACTATGTGCATAAAATGTTGTTTGAGAAAATTATGCTTTAGCAGAAGGGTGATGTGATGGTTGCTATCACTTAAAGAGGACCTATAGATCATATGAAATGCGTCAATGTATTTTAAAGTGTCTTTATGCTCTTAGTTTACTCAAATAAATTTCAAAGAGGTGAATGGATCTTCATACGACATAAAAGGTGACTCATGCCTAATTGAAAGGCATAGCTACTTAAGTGTGACCCATAGTTGTTATGGATGACCTGTGAGGATAATATCGAGTTATGTAAGATGCCTTAAGGGTGAAGGAATTTTTTTTATCTAGCCAATAACATGATATTCATGAAGTTTCTATAAATAGTGAAATCAAAGATCATGATTTATAGACTAATAAGACTTTAGAGGAGTATGAATGAGAGTTGTGGAGTGAAGCAAAGGGTGTGTGCCCAGTCAATGGGTTATATAGTAGAGAAATTTGATGAATGTGTGTATGACCTATAGGTCATATTTATAATTTAAAGGATAATGATCTTATAGGTCTAAGTGTGTATATGAGGGTAGTTTGAGTGAAAAAGAAGAGAGATTGTGGCATGCCTGTGTGAGAGGCTTGTATGAGATAGAGAGGGTTTTTTGTAGGGGTTAGAAAATTAGAGGTCCATCAGTAGGTGTTCAAGACATTAATTCAAATGTGGATATGTTCATTTCATAGGTGTTGGGAGGGTGCTCAACATCTATTTTAGGACTTGATCAACATGTGGTTAAAAAGACTTGATCATCTTAGGGGAAGGTGCTCATTGTGGAACAGGTGTTTCACTAAATCTAATCAGAAGGAATTGACCTAAAGGTGGTTAAAATGACTTGATCATATTAGGGGTAGGTCCTCCTTGTGAAACATTTATTTCACTATTTTTTTGTCAGAAGGAATTCACCAATCTCTTGTTTATGATCTTCTTATAGGACAAGTAGTCCATGTGTTTGTAGGCTCAAGAGTGGGTTTTATTCCCCAAGAGGGTTTCCCACATAGATATTGTGTTTTGTGTGTATTCTTTCATTATCTATTTTTAAATTACTATAAACATATTTAATTCTTAAGCATTTTAATGGTTTTTAAATTGAATTAGATTATTTGCCACCACTAATTCACCCCCCTTAATGGTTTGTACCTCTAAAAACTAACCAATTTTTCCCCAAGGTCACATTGAAGATGGAAAGCTAACATTTTTTTTCATTTCACAAGAATTGATAGTCCATGACCTATATATCAATGCACCAAAACAAAGGAAAAGTAAAACCTATAAACATTCAGGTGGTTGAATCTTATTTTAGCAAATATATCATATAGGACACTAGCATCAAACCCAAATACTAGCATTAATTTAACTATATAAGGCTGATGTTACTATCTAGAGATCTAAAAGCATCAAAAATAGAATATGATGACTATTCCAAAATCTCCTTCCTGCCTACTTATAGCCTATTCTAGATCCATAATTATATTATCATCAAAACAAGCTAATGACTTCACTTATTTGTCATTTATATATAACATAGTTGTACTTTCCATATTTATACAATCTCAGCATAATAAATTTAGTGTATGTTTATATCTAAGTTTATCATCTAATTATCACCCTTATGCCATTTCATTTCTATATACCCCTTTAGCAATCTAGATAACACCATCTAGATTCCATCTTAGGGTTAAATAGACATCTTATGGGTATTAATAGTTTGATAGTTTTTATGTTTTAAATGGTATATTTTAAATTGTAATATCACCAAAATTGATAAGGTTTCAAAAAAATCAAATAAAAAATATATTTATTGAAGTTCTTCTAACTCTATAATACTCACAATAAAAATTTACAACACATGTCTTTATGGGTGGAAAAGTAACCACATTGGATTAAAATTAATTATTCAAAATGATACATGCATTATAAAAAAATATATTAAATCATGTGTGTTATTTACAAAAATTCACATGACTATTTCATGATTTCTATATATTACTTATAAATATCCTAGTATTATTATTTTTTAGCATGTGTTCTTTATTCGGAACATTGAGACTTGAATTATTTTTTGATGGAATTTTTTTGTGAAGTACATGTATCATATGTAAGCATATGGGTGTGTAATAACTCAATATCAAGTGTTTTATACTCATGAAAAAACTTTTAAAATATGTATATTCATTGAAAAAAAAATTATTTGAAAAATGGTAGAACATTTTGACTATTCTTTTTCATATATAATGTTTGGTAAAAAAACCCAATACATAATAGCCTCAAAATCAATCTCATAATCATGAATGTTATCATGTTTATCTTGTTGGATAAGTGGTACATTCTCAAACTTATCTCACGGGCCTTTATTAAAAATGATAAATACTAAAATAACATCTTATAACATGAAAAATCAATGTATATATTCAATAGGCAATGTATGAAACTAATTTAGTACATGGTCTATCGATATTAGTGGAAAAATATCAATTAATAATGTGTCATGATAAACATAATTTACAAGATAAGCATAGAAGGTCTTGAGATATTTATGTGTGTCTACAATTCCATTGAATATACTAAGATTAGGCATGAAAAAACCATGTGTAGTAGGTGAGATTACAATCTTATCGGCCATGAGGTTTTATAATATAGCATTAGAATCAACACTATAATTAGGATCATATGATCCAAGATATAAAATATGAAAATTTCATTTTAATCTACCTATTCAAACCATCATGGTGACTATTTTAGAAGTTGGTATAATTTTAGTATGTCTAGTGGATCATTAGGGGAAGAGGCTCATCACTAGAAGAGTCTATAAGAACCCTAATAGGATTAGGTGGAGTAGTATGAAATTATTATTGCATAAGTGATATGTTTTAAGTCACACAATATTACATGCATTTAAATAAATATAAGGTAGGGTATGGAAATCAATATGAAAATATTGACATCATTTAAAGCATAAATATGATTTGGACTCATTGGGTATGTGCACAGAGTTGGGAAATAATTTCATGGACATTTCCCATAACACGATCACATAATGTCAATAACATGATTTGGTTATTGACATTACACTATCATGTTATTTAAATTATGGCTTAGTAATTACATATCAGAGGATTCACCAAGGTCTGAATAACAAGGATGCACGAGTCGTGGTTGCACGAGATGAAGCATGTGAATACCACAAAATGATAAAGTAAATGAAATAAAACAAGAGATAATTGCATATACAGTTTGGAGAGAAGCCAATATTTCATTAACATGAGATGGCCATAATGAATAATACATACAGGAGAGCTAGTAAGTAACTCCTCCATAAATGGTGGTCAAAGCACCCCAAGAATAGACTGTAACTCCTCCACAAAAGGTGGTCAAAGCACCCCAAGAATAGATTGTAACTCCTCCATGAAAGGTGGTGACAAGGTGCTAAGAATAGAGAAGTAACTCCCATACCCAGAATAGCTGTTCAAAGGAGTTACTTATGACATTCATATGACACCTATGACACATCTATGACACACATCTCCACATAAGCTAGCCTATCCCACGAATGTAGGAAAACTCCATGTATGCACAAATATATAATATTCCCTAATTAAATAATAGGGAAAAATAAAAAACTACACTAACACCTCCCATAAGTGCATCTTAGGTGGGAAGTATGGAAATATAAAATGGGTCTCGATGACTAGGCCTGATGAGGTACCCATGTACAAATGCAATCTCCCATAAGATAGAGAAAAGGAGAAAACCTATAAGAAAAACCCAAAAGAGAGACATAAAAGAAAGGAAGAGGATAGTGGGCCCCCCTCAAAGATGATGCTACTATAGATGTGGACCATACCCAAAAAAGAGCTCATAAATGAATGAACTTGCTCTTGGTGAAAGGTTTGGTGAAAATGTCTGCAACCTGCTCTGAAGACTGGAAAAATATCAAGTCAACAGCTTAACTATGAATAAGCTCTCAAATGAAATGCATGTGAATCTCTATGTGCTTGGTCTACTAGTGCTAAACCAGATTCCTACAAATCTAAATGGTACTTTGGTTGTCATAATAAATGATGGTGGGATGCCTGATAGGAATGCCAAACTTAGAAAGTATCCCTTGAAGCCAAATAGCCTCAATAGCTGCATTAACAACTCCCTTGTACTCTGCCTCTATGGATGATATAGCAATAGCATTTTGCTTCTTGCTAGATCAACTGATAGGACTAGAACCTAGAGAGAAACTATACCCAAAAGTGGACTTGTGAGTTTGTGAATTGCCAACCCAGTCTGAATCTGTATACCCAACCAAGTCAACCTCTATGCCAAATCTATAATGAATCTCATATCTATGTGAACCCTGTATGTAATGCAGGATCCTCTTAGCTACTTTTCAATGTAGCTCATGAGGTTCTTACATAAATCTAGAGATAAGTCCCACTACATATGATATGTCAGGCCTGGTGTGAGTCAAGTAGATGAGACTGCCAACAAGTTATCGATACTAAGTGGCATCAACTAATGGTGAAGAATAGTCAACCTCAAGCTTGACTCCTGATAGAAAGTGAGTCAGAGATGGCTTGCAATCAACCATGTGAAACTGAGATAATAAATCAAGAGCATACTTAGGTTGTGAAAGAGAAATCCCTGAATCTGACTATGAGATCTCAATGCCAAGGAAGTAGTGCAACAAACCCAAGTCTATCATGTCAAATCTATCCTAGAGAGATGCCTTCACCGTTGCATTAGCCGATGAAGAACTCCCAGTGATCAAAAGGTTATCAACATATATAACCAAAATTAGGAGCAAATCATCCTACCATAAGAAGTAAACATTGGGGTCAAAATGGCATCTAGTGAAACCCATTGTGAGAAGGAAGGAATCCATCTTGGCATACCAAGCTTGAGGGGCCTATTTGAGGCCATAGATAGATTTCCTAAGTCTACATACTAAGAAAGAATCCTAAACAAAACCTGGTGGCTGCTCCATGTAGATCTCCTCCTCTAGTTCTCTATGAAGAAAGGCACTCTTCACATCCATCTAGTACACATCCTAACCATGTGTTGTGGTAATAGCCAAGGTGAGTCAAATAGATGTCATCTTTGTAATGGGTGCAAAGGTCTCTGAGTAGTCAATCCCTGCCACCTATGAGAAACCCTTGGCAACTAGTCACACCTTGTACTTATCAACTGACACATCTGCTATAAACTTGGTCTGATATATCCACCTACATTGAACCATCTTCCTTCCCTTAGGAAGTGAAGTCAAATTCCAAGTGTGATTTTTGATTAAGGAAGAATATTCTTCCTCCATAACACTATCCCACTCAAGTAACCTCGATGCCTCTCAAAAAGTCTATGGATCCAAAATTGAAGTAAAGAAGGCATGTGGATCTCTCTAAAAATCCCCCCTAGTTCATTTATCATCTGCAAGATCTACTACCCAAGTGCCAGCACTCTCAAGTGTCTGTCTAGCCCAAAGTGTCCTAGAAGTGGGTGAGTTAGGTGCTAACTCCTCATCCTCTAACTAACTAGAGGTGGATGACTCTACATCACTATCCTCACTGTCTAAACTCAAAGAAGAAGAAGATGTCTCTGGCTTAAGAACTTGCTATGGCTGATTTGAATCTGATGAGGAATAATCATGAAGAAGTAGATATGATGAGGGAGAAGAAGTGCCAAGTGTTGAGTCTCTAGGACTCTCTTGAAAATGGACACTTCTCTTGATGAAAAACTCATGAGTGACTAGATCTAGAAGGTGATACCCCTTAAAACCATCCAAATATCCTACAAAGATGTAAGGCTTGGACTGACGTTCCATAGCTTTGCATTTCTTCTTTGGTATGTGGGCCATGGCTGGGGATCCAAAAACACTAAGGTGCTCAACATCAGGTTTCCTTTTATGCCAAGCTTCAAAGGGTGTTATCCCTTTCAAAGCTTTGTGAGGAACCCTATTTTGAATGTAGCAAGCATAATTGATGGCATCAACCTAGTAATGTGGTGCTAAGGATTTGGAATGAATCATACAACTACCCATCTCTTTCAAGAACCTATTTTTGCATTCTGCAACCCCATTATATGAAGGACTGTAAGTGACTGTGCACTATAAATCAATCCCCTCTATGGTGTAAAATTGCTCAAATTTGTTGTTGACATAATCCCCTCCATTATTAGTTCAAATAACTTTGATGGATTTCTCACTCTGTTTCTCAACAAGAGCCTTGAATTCTATAAAATTTTCAAACACTTCAGACTTTTGTTTGAGAAAATATATCTAAGTGTACCTAGAGAAATCATCAATGAAAGTGAGGATGTGCTTGGCCCTTGTGAAAGATGGTTTGGGAAAGGGTCCTGATGCATCATTGTGGACTAACTTCAAAGGTTGTGAAGCCCTCCAAGCTTTGCCTTTATCAAATTTTGCTTTAGGATGATTCCCAAGGGAGCACCCCTCACAAAGTCCTTTTGAGAATTAGACATGAGGCAAGCCACTGACCATGTCATTTTTAAAAAGTTATTCAAGGTAGTGGTAGTTAAGGTGGCCAAACCGCTCATGCCATAATTTTATAACTTCATCTGAATGAGTCAGCAATGATATTAGAGAAGAATTTGGTGCAAAATGTGAGAAAGTGTATAACCTTGCTTGGTGATCTTCCCTACCCACTGCCACTATAGTATCACTATGCAACTCCCTGATAGCCACTGAATCTGGTAAAAACTCAACTCTCATGCCCTAATCAATGTGAGTGAATTGGTACACTGATAGGAGATTGGTTGAAAGAGAAGGAACACTTAGAACATTATTGAATGTTCCTCCTTTCATTTCAACTGACCCTCTCCCTACAATGTAAACTGATGTGTCATCACCCAAACTAATTGAAGTCATGTTACAAGGCTCTAAAGATGAAAACTCAACTAGGGAAGAGCCCATGTGGTGAGAAGCACCCAAATCAATGACCCATGATGTTGTAGAAGTTGAAGTTACTACAAGGGCCTTGCCCTTTTCTTTCTCCTTACCCTTTCCTTTTGCCTTGGTATAATCTTGGGTAGATGAATTATGCTTGATGGACTCAAGAACACCTATGTTGTGCTTCTCTAGAAGATGAGTAAGGTGATCTATTTGTTTCTTCATGAATTTGTGTTCATCATGCCCTATCTTCTTACAATAGGCACACTTAAGCTTCTCCTTCTTAGGTTTAGCATTGGAGGAGGAAGACTCAATGCTATTTTTGGTAGGATTATTGTTTTCTTTCTTCTTCTCTTAGTCCTTGTTCTTTTTCTTCTTCTCCTTTGTTGAAGTCTTATCCTTACCATTTCCAACTATCAAAGCTTGGGGTCGAGTAGACTTCATTGTGCCCATTTGGATTAGTTTATCTTGCTCCCTAGTCAAGTCAACAATGAATGAATCCAAAGAAGGCATTTTCCATGTAGCGCCAAGGTCACTTTTTGTGGCATGGAAAGTGGAGACAAAGACTGAATAGCTTGGACCTAACTTTGTGAGAATAGAAAGGATGAGTTGGTCATCTTTCTTCTCTATCTTTCATTCTTTTAATTGAAATCTAAGGGCCTTAAACTTAGTGAAGAAGTCCTGTAGGGTGTCAAAGTTACTAGGACATAGACTTATGAGTTTGTTTTTGAGCTCATGACCTCTCATCTCATCAAGCTTCCCAAATAAGATTTCTAGGGTGTCTCATATGTCTTTGGGAGTCTTGGAGGTTTCTAAATGGAAGAGAAGTTTTGGAGACATGAACAAGCTCAGTAATCCATAGGCTTCATCACTACGGTTGTACCACTTGACCTTTTCAGCATTAGTGTTGGGTTCTACTTCAGTACCCATGGTGATCCTATACAACCCTTTACTTCTAAGAATGATTAACATTTTAACCTTCCATTAATGATAGTTGAAGGGTGTTAGGATTTTAAGTTGAAAAGAATCCATTTTAATCTGAATTTAGGTGAAGTTGTGTTGATTGCAAGTTGTGAAATTATGCAGAAAGGAGAATGAAAACAAAGATTGCAAGTGCTAAAAAGCAATCACACCCCAAAAAAATGTTAAGCTCCCCCAAAATATACAAGTACACATTCAAAAGATGTCAAGCTCAGCCAAGAATGCATCTTAGAGCAATTAGTGCAAGACTTTAAGCAAACAAGACGTCGGACTCAGCCGAAAATGCATCTTAGGAGACCCAAATTGTAGGCACTTTATAAACTAGTGTATTTTTAACAAATAACAAGCCTACACTATGGAGAATTGAAATAGAAACACTTTTACAAAAAAATGGCAACTGAATTTGAGCTACTATTTGCAAGATATTAAAGATTCAATTTCTCGTAAACTAGTGTTTTTGCAAAAAAATAGCACTAAAACATTAAAAAAATGCTTGTTTTGAGAGAGAAGGTGGCCTTCCAACCACTCGTTGGACTCAGCAAAGAGCGAGGAATCCAAAGGAATTATTTATGAGGGGGAATTGGCCTCTTTCCAACTCAGACCTCACCTTTCGTCTTTGATAATCAAATATACAAGCTTTAAAAAAACCTAAATATTGCTCTTTTTAAAAAATATTTCAAATGACTTTAATTTTTAGCATACTAAATGATGCTTTAGAAATTTGATAAAGTCATTAATAACTAAAAATATAAAAAAGGCAAATACCAATGGAGATGGAGGCTGGGCATGGTCCCACCAAGAAAAAAAAACAAAAAAAAGAGATGCCAATTCTCAATTTCCAACTGCAGTCCAAAAAAAACACACTTTTCTAGAAAAAAAGATGACACGAAGGTAGGTTAAAGAGTCCCCAAGTTGCTTAGAATGAGCAAATTTGATGTAAGGAGCAGAAATGTGACGCTAACCTGCAAGGAAAGGATGTTTTGCTATTGAAGGAAGTGCCAAGCTGCTGGAGAAAATGCCAGGTGGCTAGAAAAGGATGCCAATTATAACTGATCAAATCTCAATGAAAGAGAGCAATAGAAACATCAATGCCTCCCTTTGCCAGACAATGCCAGAGTAGTGTAAACCAATGCCAAGTGCAGAGCTATCAAAAAAATGGTGCCACTTCTCCAATAGCTACGCCTTAGATCATAAATGCCATTATCTCCCAAAAATTTTCAAATTTCATAAAAAAATTCCTTAACAAAGCTCTAAATTTCAATGAAAGCAATAGCAAAATAGACAACTAGTTACTGGGGTGGCTTTGATACCATATCGGAGGATTCACCAAGGTCTAAATAACAAGGATGCATGAGTCATGGTTGCACAGGATGAAGCAAGTGAATACCACAAAATGCTAAAGTAAATAAAATCAAACAACAGACAATTGCATAGACAATTTGGAGAAAAGCCAATATTCCATTAACATGAGATGGCCATAATGAATAATACATATAGGAGAGCTAGTAAGTAACTCCTCCATAAATGGTGGTCAAAGCACCCCAAGAATAGACTATAACTCCTCCACAAAAGGTGGTCAAAGCACCCCAAGAATAGACTATAACTCCTCCATGAAAATTGGTGACAAGGTGCTAAGAATAGACAAGTAACTCCCATACCCAGAATAGCTAGTCAAAGGAGTTACTTATGACATTCTTATGACACCTATGACACATCTATGACACACATCTCCATATAAGCTAGCCTATCCCATAAATGTAGGAAAACTCTATATATGCAGAAATATATAATATTCCCTAATTGAATAATAGGGAAAAATAAAAACCTACCCTAACATTACAGAGCCATAACATGGTTGTGTTAATTGAATAACATGATCACATTAATTGATAATGTAATCATGTTATTGCAAAAGTAATAATGTGATTGTGTTCCTATTATTTTTCACATAAAATCATGTTAGCATGTACATGAATCCAATATTGACCTACAGATTATATTTAAAAGTCTAGATGTTCAGTATAAGTTTACACTTATTTTATTATACTAAGGAAATAAATGTAACAATATAAATAAAAACTTATACTTTAAATTTATTTTAGTAAATATAATAAATTAGGGTCACTATGCATCTAATAGAGTTGGTCTCATATATGCATGCCTTAAAATGTGGAAAATATTTTTTCAAAATCTAATTTAGTTAGTATTTAGGCATTTTTAGGGTCTAAGTATTAAACCTAAGGATTTTAGGGCATAACTTTTGAAATTGGTGTCCATTTTTGGTAAACATATAGTCATTTTTTAGTTTTTTATGCCTTTCAAATTGATTATTGGTATTTATAAAAGTCTTAGGTTTGTCAAAATTTAAGTTTTCAAACCACTCACTTTGAACTTTATCAATGGTGGTGTGATTTGGGTACATAGGTCACATTAATGACCTACACACATCAAATGATCACTTTGTGTTAATTTCACTTGTTCATCATCCCTCCCTCATCCATGATCACTTCATAATAATCTATTATCACCACTAATCACTCTTTCCTCATTATTAATTTTCCCTAATCACTCCTTTGTTAATTCTCATTATCCCTTATCATCTCTAATCACTCCTTCTTCATCCCTTATTACTTCCTCATTGACCCTCACTATCCCTTATCATCCCTAATCACTCACCCCTCATCCCTCATCATCCCTAATCACTCCCTCATTAACCCTAATAATTTTTAGTCACTTCCTCATCATATGTAATCCCTTCTTCATTTTCTCTCACCATAACTCATCATCCCTAATCACTCCCTCATAATCTTTAATAATTACTTCACCATCCCTAATCACTCCCTTATTGACCCTCACCATTACTCATCATTCATAATCTTTCCCTCATCATCTTTAACCACTCATTTCTCATCCCTTATCACCCTTAATCACTCCCTCATTAACCCTTATCATCCCCCATCATTCTTAATCACTTCCTCATATTTCCTAATCATTCCCTCATTAATCCTCACCATCCCTCATCATTATTAATGACTCCCTCATCATGTCTACTCAATTACTAATCATCCCTCCTCATCTATAATCACTCCATCCAATACCTTGATGGTGGTATTTTGTTGGGGTTTAATAATTCTAGGAGATACAAGTGGAGAGTTGATTGCTAGCATAAAATATGATACATAGTGATCAAAATGATGTGGAGATAAATTTAAAACATAAATATTTATCACCTATGAAAAATATGGTACTATTAGAAATGATGTAATTCACAATTGAATATCCACCAGCAAAAGAAAACTAAGTAAAGCCACCGTAGCACCATAAATGGGTAGTAAATATGAAGATCACCAATCTATGTGATTTACTAAAACCAATAAATTATTTTACATATGAGGACATTTTATGATCTAAATAATTAAATTGAAGGCCTTCAAATTTTATGTATATTTATTGAGTCATCATACTAGAGAGTGTAAAATAATTTTCAAATGATTAGAACAAGTAGTCCAAGATTGAAAAGTTGTGCTTAATTCATAACTTCAATATTCAATCCAATTAAGAGTGGCACACTATGATATACATAATTACACAACTTGAAAAGTGGGTAAAAGTTATCTATCACTATAAAAATTTAAGTATATAATATATTATGAAGCAAATTATAAGGTCGGTACTAAAAATATCTCTACTTCCCACAATAAGAAATTATATGAATTAAAAAAATTATTCCATTAATAAATGTAGATCTATGGTGAAACAATACACTTCATCATTTCCAATGTAATCTATAATAATTTAACTTATCTTAAATTATATTTTAAAAATAATTAAATTGAAATTAAAATTGATGCATCATCCTTAACCATATGCCAGTGTATGGTTTAGTGTAGGCTTTGAGAAATGGATCACCTAGTAGTGTCACTTGGTGTACAAAATCAAACTTTTTAAATATGAAATCCTTTATGACATATAACCAATATAGGTATGTGATGTTTTACATGTGTTCAACCATTTATTTACCATTTAAATGTAGTATATGAATTAAATCCTTGAAATGTTATGATAGATTGTCATGATCTGAAATACCATATATCATAGCTAGTTCATAAAATTTTAGTCATTAGTGCCAAGAAGTGAAAGAATATTATCATTTATATTAAGAATTATACTCTTGATGGTAATAGGTAAATGTAATAACATCCTTATGGCACCATATCATAGTGTATATTATCCAACAACAAAAAATATAAAATAATTGAACCATAAACTACATGACTACAAGGATATCTTTTAGTCACCTAAACAAGTTCCTATATACTCTATACTAAACAATATAATAGATTTTATCTCTTAACTACCTCTACCTAAAACCTCTTTATACAACATATCATTTATAGATAATGAATAGATCAAGTGGTAGATCCATGAAATCATGGATAATGGACACATCATGCCCAAATAGTTACCTTACATAAACCTAATTATGCTTATGCCAAAGAAGGATGGGACATGAGGTTTTGAATCAATTAAAAAAATCTTATCAAGATTAAAGTGAACTAATATTATCCTCTTTTAAATATCAATGCATTTTTATTCAATATCCATGGTGTAAAAGTATTTTCCAAAAATGATCCTAAGTCTGGGTATCAACATATTCATTTTGAACCTCTAAATATTTGAAATATAGTCTTAAAAATAAAGTAAGGATTGATTGACTAGTTGTTTATGACTTCTAGGTTAATTCATGTAGTGAATTTATTCATTTATATGTTAAACATCCTTAGGCCCTTTAAGTATGCCATTTTTTAAATCTACCTTGATGAAATCCTAATATTTAGAAAACAAGGGATTAACATCTACACCATGTTGAACTAATGTTTTACATTTTGAAAAAAACAAATTTTTATGATAAGATGAATAAATGTCTATTTTTCATGTAAGATATAAAATATTTGTGATACATTACACACACAAGGAATGCATGTGTGAACTTGACCAAAATTCAAGTCATACACGAATGGGAAATACCAAATAAATTTTCATAGATTTAAAGCTTCTTAGAATAAAAAAATTATAAAAGAGATTTATGTTTAAATTTTATCCTTTGAACCAAGATACTAAAGGTGAAACTAAATAAAGTTTCATCTATTTAGCTACCCAATAAAGATAATTAAATGAATTAAAATTTAGACTCTATTTTGTGCTAGTACTTGTGTTACTTGACTACAAATTTGGAAGATCATCCAATTTATTCAGTAATAAAATTGACTATCACAAATGGGTATTGACAACACAAGTCTTAGAAAATATTTAATTTATATTATAATTGATTAAACAACATATAATTAGAACAAAATATACATTTATAGTATATACTTATTCCAGATGATAAGGGAGTGATTAGGGATGGTGAGGGTCAATTATGGAGTGATGAGAGATGGTGAGGGTTAGTGAGGGAGTGATTAGGGATGATGAGGGATGTTGATAGTAAATGAAGGTGTGATTAATATGATAATCCCAAGTTATTAGAGATGATGAGGGATAATTAAGGTCAATGAGGGAGTGATTAGGGATGATTAGGGAGTGATTAAGGATGATTAAAAGTGATGAAGAAGTGATTATGGATGATGAGGGATGTTGATAGTCAATGAAGGTATGATTAATATGATAAGCATGAGTGATTATAGATGATGAGGGATAATTAAATTCAATGAATGAGTGATTATGGATAAGGAGGGGGTCATTAGGGATGATGAAAATAATGAGGAAGTGATTAGGTATGATGAGGGATGAGGAAAGAGTGATTAGGGATGATGAGGGATAGTGAGGGTCAATGAATAAGTGATTATGGATGATAAGTGATGATTAGGGATAGTGAGGATCTATGAGGGATTAATTAGGGATAATGATAAATGATGAGAGAGTGATTATGGGTGATGAGGGATGAGTATAAAGTGATCAAGGATAAAGGAGGGATGATGAACAAATAAAATTAACACAAAGTGGTTGTTTGATGTGTGCAGGTCATCAATATGACCTATGTTACCCCAATCACACAACTTTGGATCAATTTCAAAGTGATTTGTTTGAAAATTTCAATTTTTATAAACATATGACTCCTATAAATTCTAGGAATCAATCCAAAAGGGACAAAAACCTAAAAAATGACTATATGTTTACCAAAAATGGACATCAATTACAAAAGTTGTGTCCTCAAATCACTATGTTCAATATTTAATTCTTGAAAATGCCAAAGTACTGACTAGATTGGATATTGAAAAATTATTTTCCACATCGTAAGGCATGTAGCTATGAGACCAACTCTATCAGATATAGAGTGACCCTAATTTCTTATAGTTATTAAAATAAATTTAAAGTATAATGAAATAGATGTAATAATATAAATGTAAACTTAAGGTCAATATTGGATTCACGTACATGTTCACATGATTTTATGTGTAAAATAATAGAAACATGATCACATTATTGATTTTAAAATAACATGGTAATACTATTTAAATTTTAATTCAACACCAAACCTTCTAGCTCAAGAATGGCTTGGATTCACATGCTAAAAGCTTGGACCTATCAATCTATAGTCGAGTCTAAGCGTTTTGATAAAAACAACAAAATTTAACTTCAATCTCCAAATACACTATGAATTTTAATAGTAAAATTCAAAAAATTAATACCATCATGATGACCATGCTTTTCTCTTTCTAAAAATATGATTTATATAATTTTTGGACTAATTTAATGTTTCATACTATGTTGATTTCTAACTATACCTTTTTAAGGCCACTACATACCACAAATATGCATGCTTATATATGTTCATGTAATTTGTTTTTCATTGATCTAAGTGCAAAATATGTTATATGGTCATTAACTAGACCTAATTCTACACACATTCAAAAAAAATCATTTTTGTTTTTTTTGAGTTAATTAGGTGTGTCACAGGTTGGATATCCATTTTTTGGTTAGTTTTCAAGATTTATTTACTTAAAATTTTCATAAAAAAGTATTCATTGAAAAAATAGAAACAAATATAGGTCACAAACTAGAATATCTTATCTAAATGTTCGCCAAAGGGTTTCAAATAATATTAAAAATTTCTAAAAAAATGGTGCACCACACGACTGTCTATCTACTCTATTTTCTTAAGAAAACAAAAGTTACTCTTAAAATTTTATATGTTTACCTAGCTATACATAACCATTTTATTTTAAAAAATAACATTTTGGAAACTAGACTCAAAAGTCTACATTTCATGTTCTTAAACCATCTTCAAATTTGTAATGTCTATATCTCAAATTATTTATAGATTTACAAATTTTTTTAATTTCAAGAAAATCATGTTCACAGTTAGGGCCCATTTGTCCCCTAACTTTGTGCACTTACCCCGTTATTACTTTCAAAAACTCATAGTCTTAACAATATGCAAAGGATTTTCCATATCATGTGCTTTACTCATTTCAATAGAATCATCCCTATATTTTACATCAATTACATATTTAAAATCATTATCATAATTATTTTCACTCAAATAATATTCTTTACAGATTTGAGCATTTGTATCACTATCAACATGTACAATCAATGAAAAAGTATAAATATATTAATTTCCATTCATATTATTTTATTATAAGATTAATTATATTATTACATATTTTTAGGACTAAATATAAATTTTCCTTAAATGAATTAATTTCTCCATATCAAAATTTAGCATTATATAATTATGGATTATAAAAATAGAACCAACCTCCAAAGCATTCATATCTTTTGAATTTTTAGTTTATCCTACTAGGTTGAAATTTAGTTATATTAATACTTCATAGATATTATCATCACTACCATAATAATAATGACCACTATCTCCTACATCATAATGAAAAAATATGGAATTCATAGAACATTGGTCACACCATGAAATAATACATGCAGATCATGTGTATGCAATGGGAAATACAATAGATTTTATAAATCAATCCTATCACAGATAAGATAGATCCTACTTACACTTCCAATTGGGGAAACATTAGATAATTGGGGTCATAACTAATATGGATCTAATAAACCTTTCCAATGGATCTCTTACCATAATAATATCACTAGGGAAGGCTCCAAAGCCTCTAGTCAATAAAAACTATGCAATAACCCTAACTAGGTCCTATGTTTTTATATTTACTATTCTAATAACAAGTAAAGCAAAAAACTAATCTAGTGATCACCAAAGCTTGTGGCATAAAGTGGGGGCAACAAATATAAAAATTAAACATGCATAGAAGACATATACTCACATCAATGTATATGGAATCATAATTCATAGAAGATAAGTACAAAGAAGGAACAAAGTTAGGAGCACTTACCTTTGAAGATGAACCCATTGAGCCTCAATCTCTCCCTTGGCCAAGGTGCTTCACAATTGGTTTCTGTGGCATGTAAGGATGACAAGGATAAATCATATCTAGGATACACAACCTATTAATGTATCTAAAAGACTTCTCTACAAGATAAGATCCGTATCTCCAAAGAAAGTATGAAACCCTAAGATTGCTCCTTAAGTAGAATGGTGGATAAGTATATGTGCAATATATCTTACTTATTCTCTTCTCTTAGAATGGTGAAATTATTGTGTTTATATAGGTGGATATAACCCTAAACCCTTCCAAAAATTTTGGTTAACAAGGTCAACCTAATTGACCTAGTATTGAAATTGATAAAAAAAAAATACTAAATAATGAACTATGTTGACCATGAAAGACTTTATTCTTATTAAGTTGTTATAAATAATAATATAGGGTTGATGTGTCAACATAGTCATGTAAACTACCAAAAATGGGTTTAGGTTAGGTAAATGGATAATGAAGGTGGTAAATGACTAGAGGAGGGTTAAAAATAGGAGGAAAATCTTAGGGGAATGGTTTTTAGTGGACAAGTGTGTAGATATCAAGTGGCAAAAGAGGGCAATAATCCTGTGAAGCAACCAATGGTCTGCCCACTCCTTTATCGATGTACCCATTAAGGTGTTCACTTAGAGAGATTGAGAATTGATAGGTTCCTATAAGATATAAATCATCAATATTTGATAAAATTTTGAAAATAATATGTGTATACATACTCCCCACTTAAAACTCATCACGTGTCATGTAGGTGGAACATGGGATGGTGCTTCAAGAAAAGAACATAGTGACACATAACGTTGAAGCTAAATAAAATATAGTAAGAAAAAATAATATAAATGAAAGGACATAATTGAAAACACATACCTTTAGTTACCTTAGTTTTGTATATAAATAAGGTGATGTGAGAAATGTGAAGGTGTCTAATGTGAAGAACATTAGGCAAACCTGTAGAGATTAGTGAAAAGAGCAAAAAATCAAAAAAAATTCAACATAGGCATATAATAGTGGAAAATATCTCTACAATATCAGGATTCCAAAACATGTTAATGTTTGGAAAAAGAGTTAGTAGAGACAAATATATGAGTAAAATAAGAAATTTGAAGGTAAATATTTTGAAAGGTAAATAATTTTTTAAAATAGTGAATATAAATAAAGTGAAAAATAATTAATTTATCATTATTTACTATTATAAGAATAATAGAGAGCTTTGATATATCGAGTGAGATATATATATAGAAATGATGATGAGGAGATGATAGTTGAGATGAGGAGGATGCATAGTGGCCACAGTGGGTGCAACATAGGTAAGTAACTAAAAATTTCAATTTTTTGGGTATTTGAAATTGAGTTATGTATATAAATTTGATAATTAGGTAAAACATAGATACTAAAATAACCCTAGGAAATTTGTAATGGCACTAGGTAAGAATTGGAGTATTGGATTGAAAGGAAACAAGCCAATAAATGTCCAAAATTTAGGAAAAAATAATGTGGTTATGAAAGAACAAAGTCATCTAGGTTGACCTAGTTAGCATAAGGAAAAGAAAAACTAGTTGGTCAACTTAGTAGTAATTTGTATGACTTACTTCATTATGGACTGAAAGATGGGTTGATTTAGTTGTTAAGTTACCAACATAGTATTAATTTGTCGACTTAGTAATGTTAAGCCAAAAAAGGTTGAAATTTGAAACAAACTAGGTATTTTTGTGAAATTTATAAGAATGTATTATGATTATAAATGATATGGAGGTCTAATACATCCTTTGTTGTTTTATATTATGTAGAGGCACCATAGGTTATGGTAATTGATATATGCCTCATGGTTACCTAATTTATTGGAGCAATTGAGAAATGAGGATAGAGAGAGAATGGTAATAGTGGGCTTGGGAATAATCATGGAGATGAGACATATCACATTGAGTGTTGATCTCATTATCATGTTCGTTGGAACATGGTAATGGTTGACCAACACTTTTTTATTGGTGGTGGATGGGGATACTATATAGGTAGGGATCACACTATAGGATGTTCATGCATTATTTGGACTACCTAAGGAGGAACACTAATGATGATAGGGTCTTTAGATGATTTGAAAGAGAGATGAGCACTAACCATGTGGGAAATGGGCTTAGATAGGATTTATCTAAGGCTAAGGGTGAGATTATTTTATGTTTATATTGCATAAATTATTAATATTTGAAAGGCTTTGATAGGACTTGTGATATTACGAGTGTTGTGTCACAAGTCCAATGGTAGGGTACCATTATATATGATAGCTTTGTGTTATTCCATGTTAGATCATGGGGACTCCTACACCTAATGGATCTTATGATATTTCTTATTTTTTGGGCATGACATTTTAGAGAGTCAAGAGGGCTAGGAGGAGGACTGCTTATTGAGAGATTGGACAATAGACCAAACATGTGAGACTAAGCTCTGGTCAAGTATGATAGATAGTAGTTAGAGGATGAGAGATCATGGATGTGGATTTAGGGGTATAGTAGGTAACACAATTAGCGCCATATTAGGAGGAGAAATGACCACTTTGGTCTCACCATCAATGGATATGCTAGTAGTAGGATCAAGCATAGAGGGTGGTTATACAAGATGAATTGGTAGGTAGTCTAAGGTAGAGGTAATTAATAGAGTCACCTCTAAGGAGAGGCCCAAGATGTGCACAAATGGTGACCCTAGGTTTTGATTTGATAGGGAGGCATCCCATGAATGAGGTACTCAGGGGATGAGTAGACATGGATATGGTGGTTGGTGACACTGAGATAGGTAAGAAATATTAATTTTTTTAATCTTTTGATATAAAATAATAGTATATGATGGTAAATAGATAGATTTTGAGATGTATATATGATCTGATATCTATTTGGGTTTGAATTTTGTAGATCCTATATAGAGGAGATCAAATGGGGATCCCTAGTCATGTTAGTAATATATGACATTTTGTATGGAGTGTTAGAACCATACAACCTCACCACATTAGATAATCATGTGGTACTCTTAACCTCATCTTAGGTGAGATGGTTTATAATGGTGAGGGAGGATGTGAGGTAGATATAGACATGCAAATATGGATTCTAGATACTAGTAAAGGTAGGAGAAGGATAGGTACAAGCTTGGCATGCCCTAGCTCAAGAGAGAGCCACACATATGGATACCATGATCTAGATAGGATAGGTACAGGCCTAGGTGGCTAACCTATAGGTATATGTAGTAGGTTTGAGATCTTGGACAACCTCATTACAACACACCATGCATAGAGGACTATCTAAGGCATCTATGGGTAGTATGGCTAGGCCATGAGATAGGTATGATGGGGCCTAGCCATAGAGATGGAGTGACGTCTTTTTATATTTTATAAAAAAACACATGATATATAGAAATATCTTATTTTGATAGTTGGATGTTGATCTCATCAATTATATTTGCTTGTGGTTGTTAATGTATGGATATATTTATTTCTAGAACATGTATTTTACTTTTATTGTGTATGTTATAGTAAATATATGTCGAGTGTTTTGTTTTATTTAATTATATAGTACACATGCATGGTTAAAAATAAGTAATCCAAAATTACTTGAAAAAGTATAATTAATCAAAAAAAATACACCACACACTATATCATGATGATAAATGTGTGATAACAAAAGATGACTAAGTATAATAAACCAAAAATGTGGTAAACAAGATGGAAAAAATATTTTTAAACTATGAAAAGGATTGGTGCCAAATTAAAACAAGTAAAATCACACTAAATCACATTTGGAATTATGAAAATAATGTAATAAAATGGAAATCACATGAAATACTAATGGTATAAAAACAAATCAATTAAGTCAATCAATCATACTAAATCACATTAGGAAATTTGAAAATAATATAATAAAATAGAAAGCATGTGAAATACTAATGGTATAAAAAAATCAATAAATCATACCAAATCATGTTTGGAAGTATCAAAAAGAAACAAAATTGGTAAAATTGTCTTAAATTAATCACACCAATTCAAGTTAGGAAGTGTGAAAATTTTTAAGAAAAAAGGTTGGATTCTTACATGCAATTACATGATTAAAAAAATAAAATATGAAATATTAATGAATTAAGTATAAAACATACTAAATTAAGATGGAAAAAATTTTAATGATGTGTAACTCATAATCAATCACATCTTATCTCATATTTGACACATGTAATTTCATTATGACTTGGGTATTACAAAATTTTGTGAGGAAGTTCAAGTCCTATCCATGGTCTTACATTGAAAATAAAAAATGGAATACCAATGAGTTGTAAATAATGTTAAAATATGGTAAAATTAGATTTTTGGGATGGTAATGTGAAAAAACTGGTAATTTGTGAGGAAGGTTAGGTATTATCCATGGTCTTACACTACAACTGACAAATAGAATCCCTAGGGGAGTGATCAGTGAACAAAAAAATATTTCTCAAGGGGAAATATTAGTATTTTAGGGATTAAAAAATGGGATTTAATAATCATATAATATGTATCTTATAATAACACCTTAAGATACATGAGGCACATTAAGGACATGAGAAGAAACTAAGTGACTAGTGACCATCAATATACAAAGAATACCTATTCACTATATGCATAAAGTTGTGTAGGAAAATAAGTGTGGTACTAAGATAAAATCATGTTGGTAGTTTGTAACAAGAATAATAAAATGGACTTACCTTCCCATGACACGTTCCCCATTCTTGAACACCCCTTATAGAGCCATCAATCTACTGCAAAGATTGGATACTTGTGTGAGGAAGTAGGTAGCACTAAAAGATTTTTTTCATCTCCTTTTCTAATCTACTATTCTACTACATCCTAATGAATCTTGGCTCTGTAATGAGGGAAAATGTGGAGTTTTATCTTTTATTAGATAAATTAGATGTGTTTATAATCATGTCTTTTAGTGTGATTTGACTTTTGAAATGTTTGAATGTTTCCTTTTAGATCATAGCTTTTTGTTAAATGATTTAGATTTTGAATGTTTATGGATTTTGATATTCCTCCTCCATACATACTTTTAATGACTAATAATGAGAGATAAAGAGATACAAATGAATTATATTTAGGCTTAGGCTACAGGAAGCTAACTATGCAAAAATATGACTGACTAGAACACTTAGGACTAACTATGAACAAAATTGTTATCTCAAGTCTCAACCATGTGTATGCTTAGTTTATGAAGGGTAATAAATGGGAATAAGAGGAGATCCAAGGTGGACCAATAAAATGATATTATAAAGAGATGAATTGTTTGCTAACTGATCACATGGTAAATGAGGAATGACTAAAGGGAGCAAGGTTTATATTACCAAGTCACAATAATAATTATCTATGTTTATAGAGATAAAATGGAAAATAATAATGAAAAAGAATAAGGGAACCAAATAAAATAAATTCAATCAGACCAAATATGTAAATATGAAAAATTATCTATAAGATAACATAAGAAGACTAATGGCATCATAATCAACATGTAGTGTGAAACAAAAGTCACCATAGAAGATAAATAATAATTTGACACAATGTCAAAGGATATAAAATAGATAAATGTAAATTTGGAGCACACATCTAATCCAAATGAAGAAATAAATGTAATAATTCCATGCTTGTGCTCATAAGTACTAATATATTTATCTAGACACATTATCCATAACATATGATAAGTCTCTATGAAGATGAAATCAGACTGCAACTAGAGTCTCATCAATATTTAAGGAAATTTGATAAAATACTTTTCACTGAATCTCCTTGAAAAAAAAATTAGGAATGGTTGAAAGATCATGTTGATGAGGTTTATCATGTAGGGGATGCTCAAGAAAAGGAATAGGGGTGTAATCTTTGGGAGATGAAGTGGTCACTAATGGATAATGGGCCATAGGTGAAATAGGATATATAGGTGAGGGAATCATGGGTGGAGAAATGGTAGGTGGAGAAGGCACCATAGGTGGTGGATCCATGGGGGAAGAAGGTAGAGCCTACTTGAGAAGGATACCTATGGGAGGAGGTTATTAGGAACAATAATGTTCATGAGGTCATCCTTAAGATGTTACTAAAGGTTACAAAAACAATTAGTGTGATGAATACCACATTATTTCTAGAGACAATATACCTCTCCATATTTAGGATGATACTTAGATAATACTTTTGGTGGAGGTATAGCCTTTTTTTGGGCTAAGGAGTGGTGGGATACAAAATGTCGATATATTTACATAGTTTAAAATAATGCATGGATGAATTATTATCTATGCCATAAAAGCAATAGATACAAATGTGAGTATATTTGGTAGGTTTACTCATAAGAGGAGTGGAAGAAGAAGGTGAGGAAGGTTTTTATAATGAATAGTATTTAGTCCAATGATCAATAACTTTATGAATATTATAATATGTATGATTTACCCATTTTGTGGGCAAATGAACAAGTTTAGTAAAGGGAGAAAATCATCACCAAGGGAAGGTGAGGCTCATGGAGAGACTAGGCAAGGATCAACTAAAATAGAAATAGGATCAGAAATAGGTAGAGACTTAGCTAGAGAGGAAATGGGAATCAGATCTGATGGGCTCTATTTAGGGAAGAGTAGGATACACAAAAGATTGAAGGATAGTTTCAAGCATCTCAAGGATAAGGTGGATGGAGGGGTCTTGGTATCTAGAAAAGCGATATAACTAGTCATATCATGATCCATAAGCCTACTCTTATGAGGATATTTATAAAATATAGGTGTGCACACCATTTATACCTTGCGATTAAGAGGAAAATTTCTAAATTTATGAATGATAGAGGATATAATGCTATAAGAAACATTGAAACACTAAAGCAAAGAGGAATAATAACAAATAATTTTAGCATCTTGGGCCTAAACAAGACCTCATAATAATGGATCATCTAAGGCATATCCATCATCATAATAAGGTGTATGAAGATCAATGGTATAGGTAAGGATGACCTTATCATCCAATGTGGTGTGATGAACGGAATGTTAAGTCTTAGATAATATAATGTGTATATCATCAAAAGGTGGCTTATGGGAATAAGGTTAAAAATAAGGGGGAAGCTAAAAAATGAGATGAGGTGAGAGATCCAAGGTTATAATATTGATATTGATCTCATCAGGCTCATCATCATCAAAATCTAGGAGGTTAGGTGGTATATTCTTGATGAGTTTGGAGTGACCATTTAACCTTAGGTGGAATTTATAGGAAAATTAAACCATTAAGATTCGTTAAATGGAATGCTTGGAAAGGATTTGAGGGTGGGAGTCTTAAATACACCATGATCTTGGAATTATTTTAAATTCCAAGGGTTGGAATCACCTTAAATCCTATACATGGCTTTATTCTGAGTAAATTTGACACATTTTCAATAAAAGAGGTAAATTCTCTCATGTGATGAGTCCATGTCCTACCAATAAAAATGTTATAAGATAAATTCAATTTAAATAGTATCACCTTCACATGAATGGTGATAGGTAGGATAGTGATGGGGAGCCACACACAACCTAAGGGAGGCATTTTTCTTAGGTCATAGCCTTGACATGTAATGCATGTGGATTTAAGATTACATTCTAATTATCTAAGGGTTTTGATAAAATCAAGAAAGGCAACACAAGTGTCAGAACCCTCATCAATCAAAGCATTCTTGAATTAGATATCACAAATTTGGACACTAATAAATAGATGAGGACCATCTGCATGAATCATAATATCATCAAGGATCATAGAAGAAATAAGGAATTTGAGGGAAAGAGAAGTGTCCTTTGTTTCATCAACATGTATGGACATCTCTTCGTAATATTGTAAAATTTTATCTTCTGATCTAGATAAGGTGGCTTCTCATCCTCCTAGGGGAGGATGAGGGATATTCATTTCAAATAAATGTTGCATAATATGATTACGATCAAATAAATGTTGCATAAGATGATTACGATGACATAAAGAGGTTTGAATAAGTTTAAGAAATGGAATTTGAGATGGGAGATTAGTAAGCTCCATAATGGGATCCCAATAATCATAACCCATAAGAGGACTATTGGAAAGAGGTGAATATTTTTTAAGGAGATCCTCAATAGGAGAAGCCAAAGTGCATGTGAATTTATGCTAATAATATGTGGAAGTATTAATTGGAGGACAAGTTTTTTTATTATCTTGATAAGGTGGGGTAATTGGTGTAGGTTTGGTTTGAGATAGATTATAATAAGTGTTGATAGAAGTTTGAGTATAATTAGTGATGGTTAAATAGGTTGGAGGAATGATAGAAATGGAATGAGAAATGTTATCCAAGGGAGGTGTTGGAATTGGTTCATCAAAAGATATAAGGTCTTCTTGCCCTAACTCTGTTAAGTGAGTTGGACAAGAATCTTGGATAACATGAAAAGTGTGAAACAATTGAGGATTGTGGATGGGATGAGGATCAATGAAGGAAATCACCCTTCATATATTAGTTGTATTGACCATATTCTCTTTAGGAGTTGGGTCAAAAAGACTATCAAAATTATTGGTAGAAGGGGTTGGCTTATCTTGGTTATCTTAGTGATTTGGAAGAGAATCTTTATAGATGGTCAAATGATAATTATCTTGGTTCAAATATTAGATTTAGTTTTTGTTTCATGGGATTTGAATTTAATGTCATAGTCTTGTTGATGTTTATGAATGATATAATCATGATCAAAATTGGGACTGAGAAGGAAATCCATAGCCAAATTATGAAGTTTCCTATAAGTTCATGAGAATGACCCTAACTAGAATGAAACCAACACTATTTATTGGGATCATACCAATATTTCATGGGATGGGTGGGATCAATTTATCATAGAATAGGCCTTGGTAGATGTTATTTTTAATTCTATTAAGGATAAATGTTTATGAATATTAATGTTATTTGTTGAAGGTAAATGAGAATTAGATATGCAGTTGGGAGGGGAAGCTTGTTTTGAAGTCTGGTTGGGAACATATTAAATAGTATGAATGGTATTGTTGACAATTTTGACCCTACAGGTAAAAATTTCCATCCTCATTATTCAAAACTTTTCATATCATGCCAATTTGTCTTGTGAGTTAGGTATTGGTCTTGGAAAGTCCTTGAAATAATCCATGATTAATAGGTCTTTTTAAGGTATTCACTTTGGTATTTAGAGGATTTTTTGAGAAAATCATTATGGAGGCTTCTTTAGGTCCAAAAAGGGGCATTTCAATAAAGTTCAAGGGGTTATTTTCCTTTTGAAAAGTTCCATCTTCAAAAGGTTCACGAGGGTCATCTACAATAAGTCTAAAGGAAACAATTATTTTGAAAAAGTCCTTATCAATAAATCTAAAGACAATAATTCCTTTGAACAAATTGTCCAAAGGAAGGTGTCAAAAAAAAAAGCCAAAAGAAAGTCTTTTACAACTTTTTTGAAGGGTTCTTTTCCTTTGGAAAATTCCTTTACAACTTTTTTGAAGGGTAGTGGACCATTCCACATTTTCTGAAGGATCATTACACATTTTCCAAAGGGCAATAGGACCTTTGAATTTTTTCTAAAATGGTCTATTCTAGATTAAGAGGACCATTTCAAAAAGTTTGAAGGGTTCATTTTTTTTGAGAAAGACCTTTTCCAAAAGTTCAAAGGGTATTTCACAAAGTTCTGAATGGTTATTTTATTTTTCCAAAACCCTCTACAATTTTTTGAAAAGATGCACATTCCAAAAGTTTCAAAGGTCTCTTACCTTTCAAAAGGACCATTTACAAAAGGAAAGGGCATTGTCAAAAATCCAAAGGGAAAATTTGGAAAGGACTTTCCAATTTTTTTTAAGAATGGACCTTGAAATTTTTTCTAAAATAATGGACCTTGACAATTTTTCTACAAGAATGGACCTTGACAATTTTTCTGAAAGAATGGTTCATGACAATTTTCATAAAGGATTAGCCAAGGGCTTGTTCATAATTCTAAAGGACAAGTGGAAAAATACAATTTTGCCAAAGGGCACATATTAAAGTCTGAAGGGCCCATTGTAAAAACCAAAGGGTCAATTCTATGGCAAAGTTCCCTAAGCCAAATCTTGAAATAAATAGCCAAAAGATATGAATTCCTTCAAAATTTTGTTTGAAGGGATTGTACTTTACAAAAAACCTAAAGTAATTATGTAATTAGAAAGAAAAGTCTCAGATAAATAGTCCATGATAAATAGATAGGGAAAAATTTTCTAAAGGAAAGGACTTTTAAAAAGTCTAAAGGACACATTTCAAAACTATGAAGGGTACTTTCCCTTCGAAGAGTTCCTTTTCTAAAACCTTGAAGGGTAATTTTCAAAGGTTCTGAGGACATGAATTCCTTCAAACTTTTTATCCAAAGGAATTGTTCATTGCAAGAATTCCAAAGAAAGAATTCCTTCAGACTTTTTGTTTGAAGGAAATGAATGAAGGAAAGGTTCCAAAAGAAATAATAGAAATAATTACTTCAAACTTTTTGTCCAAAGGAAATGAACAAAGAGATCAAATTCAAAAAAATTGTCCAGAAGAAGTGAACAAAGAGGAAAGTCTATGGGAATAGATAGAAGCAAATAGATTGAAGGAATTAGATTAAAATAGATCAATGGAACAAGATTAATTCAAATTGTCAGCAAATCCAAAGGGCTAATTAATCAATGATAAGTGGCATAAGCACATTCTATAGCAAGGAGATCAATGAATAAGGAAAAGCTAAGTTTTTAGAAGGATTTTGGTAGGATTTTGATAGCCAATCAACATAAGACAATGATGAATTCCCATTTTGACTCATATCATTGTATTTAACAATCACATTCAGAGCATGTAGAGTGTTCCAAGTAAGATTGGACTATAGTAAATATCATGCAAAATAATAAATGAAATAATAAAATTATTCATATACATACAGTTGCCTTCAAGCATGGCTCTCTTAGTTCTAAAAAAGAGATTCAAATACATGAAGGGCTCAAGGAGTTTAATGTTTGATGGTTGTTCAAGGAGAGCTTAATATAGAATTTCATGCATGCACTCTTATTTATCTTGTTAATCAAAGCCTTTTTAGACACTTCTAATTTAGCTTCAAGTGGATTTTTATCTTTGAAGATTGGCATAGCATCATGCATGAAGAGAGTTAAATTACCAAATATTCATGCATGTTTGATAAATTTTGAATAATTTAATGTTTATTATAAAATAAGTATTATAAAATGGGTTCTCCATCATTTTCAATGCCAAAGAAATTTTCATACAAGGCATAAGACAAATAAAATTATTTTAAGGTTGTGTTATCTTTTGATAGCTCACATTGGACTTAGGGTGATGTGGGAGTTGATCTCCTCTCTATTTTCAACACCAATCTCTTGGATTATGTATGACTTTTCTATATAAGTTGGATTTTTCAGCCATTTTAATAATCCTTCTTGTGGAAAGATCATACTCTACCAAAATTTTAGTTTTATAACCTTTTTTAGATAAATAGAAGGACTATTTTTAGATTCTAGGATGTTGGTATAGTGTATTTATGTTGGTGATTTACATATGTGATAGAATTTTATTCCTTTTCAAGTCTTGATTCTTCCCTAGTTACTAGTTGATTAGATTATGCAGGTCATGTTTTATGTTTGATGTCTTTTGGCTAAAGTTACAACAAATGTTAGTGCCTTGAATTAGGCCTATTCCATCATTTTCCTTAAGATTTTATCACTAGATAGAACCCTTTCATGAAATATGTATGCATAGGAGTCAATTGGAGTTAAAATTTCAATCTTTTTCTTATCTAATTAATGTTTTTAGGAGCTCAAATTGAGTAGATGAACCAAAATTTAGGTGTATCACCATCATTAGATAAGATTTTTCCTTTAGTTTTCTTTCTTCCCTTTTCTTGATAGTTTGTAGTGTAGAGTAGATATCCTAATTGATACACTAAAAGGAGCTAGCCCTGAGAATCTAGAGATTCAATCCCCTAATTAGGACACCCATAGTCTAGGATTGTTTCCATGTTTTAGCAGACTATGAAGGCCTAAAACTACCTTCACAAGGGTGTGAGTCTGATTGACAATAGGTATCATAAGAGTTGGTGACACTATAATTTGTATCGTAATGATTCTTATTCTTGGTTAACATATGAGTACCCATAGAAGGTTGAGATGGATTGAATTGACACATGTGTAAATCTTGATGTTGGACTGGTTAATGGTCTCTTCTAAAATGTATGAGGAGAGAATCTAGACCCAATATTGTAACTTGGGAAAAAGAGCATTGGTAAATAGGTGAAATAGATTTTCATATTCCATATTATGTTTACATTTGTTAGACAATTTATTCCATCATTTAATGAAATCTTGTGCATTTTTGGTCTCAAATTGCTTACAATTGATAAAATGGGCCAAGGTATTTTCAAGGAGATCACTAGTTTGAAACTCTTGTACTAAAGCATTGACTAAATCTTCAAAACTAGAGAGGGAATTAGATTTGAGTTGGTTGTACCAATTTAAATCATTACCCATAGATTTTTTGCTAATATGTAAAAGTATTTAACTTGACCTAGTCTTTATATAGCTTTCAAAATGTTTTTAAGAGGAGAGTAGGATTGGTTGACCCATTATAAGTAAAGGTAGGGGTGATGTCTCTTATATTTATATTATTAATTTGAGATGTAATATGATAATTTTGAATTTGATTGATCATTTTGTTAACAAGGAGAGGTTGAGGGATAAGATTACCATGGGAATCCCAAAGAGGAAGTGTAGGAGAATTATGGTTATGCATTCCCCATGGAACCTATTGAGGGTCGGTTCAAAGATATATAAGATGATTTTTCATTTGTATCATTTGGTTTGCATTGTTAACTTGTAAATAATTCATTTGATTAAGATTTTTTAATAGAATTTGATGGGTTTGAGTGGTATTGTTGGCATTGTGTGAAACATTGGAATTGGTAGTAGTGGATTGGGTACCACTATGGGTGTTATTAGTAGTTTGAGAATAATTTTTGGTGAGTTAAGCACTATTATAAATATTTTCTTGTGTGGAAAAACATGTACTATAATAGGTATGAGAAAAATTGGCACTATAGGCATGATTACCATGGGTAGAAAACAATGCACTAGTGGAGGAATTGAGAAGAGTAAGTCTAGGAAGAGGTTCAATAGATGTATAACTACCATGTTAGTAGAGATACTAGGCATGGTGTTGGAGGAAATAAAAGAGGAAGATGTCATGGTATGAGAAGGGATCAAAATAGAGGGAAGGGATTGAGAGGAAAAGAAGCTAATGTCCCCAAATCTATGTGAGATGTGGGAGAAGGTGAATGGGGATCCTATATTTGACCACTTATCATGAGATGGTAAATAATATGAGTATATTTTCCATTATGGGAGGAAACTCATTTATGAAGAAGAATATTTTTTGGGTATACTCTAATTTAGTTTGATCTTCAAATGAGAAGAGAAGATTGTGAAGTGAAGAGTAATAATGAGGGGTCCTATAGTTTATAGTGCTAGTGGCTACATGCACATTACTTTCATCTAGGGTAAGATCCACAAGATTATTATGGGAGAACCTATTTGGGTTGGTAAAACTCATCATATCTATTGAATTCAACTTAGTTTTGTATTTAAATATGAAGTTCATGATGAATGAGAGAGATTAGGGAAGATAAATATGATGTAAAAGCAAAGGGATATAAAGGATATATAAGAGTACAAAGTCAACCAGGTCAATTGAGTACTATAAATAGGGTATGAGACTAAGCCATAAAGGAGTATTGGGTTAACTAGGTTGACTTTGTACTATAATTTGACTAATAGAAAAGAGTATAGGGTTGACTAGGTTGACTTAGTACTACAAATAGGGAAAAATATAGATGATAAGGATATAAAGTTAACTAGGTCAAATTATTACTATAACTTGATTAAAAAAAAGGAGTATTGGGTCAACCAAGTCAACTCAGTACTATAGATAGGGGAAAATATAGTTTATAAAATACTATGTCAAATAGAATGACAGTGTGCTAGAAATAGGGAAAGATTTTACAATGTTATTTAAAGATAAAAATGGAAGTAAACACATAAAAAATTGGATCAATGAGAATGATCCAATTGGCACAGAACACAAAACCTTGCACCAACTCTGGCCAATGCAAGTGTTTACATTACAACATAAAATAACTAGAGAAAAAATAGTTAAATAAAAATTAAATGTTAACTAAATGGTCATCTTGAGTGTTTTTAGATTATTATAAAAGTTTTATTGAGTGTGAAAGGGAAGTTGGTTGAAAATAGGGAACTACAAAGCAATCTATGGATGGCTTTAGGATGTTTAGGCTGAAAGGGATCTATGTTGGCAATTGTACTAGCTTGGTATTTGGTCTTACCCCCTCACTTCAAAATCTCATAGTAATAAGAGTGTCGGGTGCTTTGCCAATATATATCATTAACCATGTGTTTATACTTAGAAAACCAAGTCATCTTCCCCATTAGGTGAGGAAATCCAAGTAGGTAGGCCTTGGGAAGACAAATTTTAAATGAATTTTGAGTATTGTGTGATTTGGTAGTGTGTAAAAAAGATAAAATTATTGAAACTAATTGGAAATTTAAAAAAAACACTTAATTAGATTATGTGAGATACTCTAAGGATGAAAATAGCTAAAAGGTGAAAGTTTGAATTAATTACTAGAATATAGTTGTTAATTCCCAAATTAATAATGGTATAGAGTTGATTCAGATGACACTATATGCAAATATTATATAATAGAGTAAACTAGGTCACTACTATTTTATAGAATCAAGAGTCCTTAATAACTAAGTTGACCAGTTTGACTTAGTCTTTTAGATAGAAAATAGGCTACAAAACTAAGTTGACTAGGTCAAATTATTTTACTATAAGATTGTAATTTTGAAGACTGCAAACATAAATAAAATAGAATTTTAATAAAGTAATAAATTGAAAGAGAAAGAAAGAGAGGAAACTTGGTGCATTGAAATATGATTAGGATTGTAAATATTCTATTGAAGTGCCTTGAACATTACTTGTAAGTTCTACCAACTAAGTCAACTAGGTCAACCTACTTCTATTAGACCTTATTTATTAAATCCTAATAAGATGACTAAGTTGACCTGCATGACTTAGTTTGTTATCTAGATGTTGACTAGAAGACTAAATCGACCTAGTTGAGTTAGTTTGTAATTTAAAACTAAAGAATAATAATATGTCAACCTATTCTATCTAGTAACCTATATCTAATGAGGACCTACATATAAATAATAGAGTCATTTTGATATGACTATGTGTTAAACCTATGCACAAATATTAGAACTATACTAGTATGGTCAACCTAGTATTGCAAATATAGAAAAATAATATAATGATAAGAATGAAAGAATGAAATAAAACCTATAAGGGTTAGATTAATATCAGTTTCAATAGAATATATGTAAAGATAAATGAAATATATTTTATAAATCAATCCTAGATCAGAGAAGATATATCCTACTTACACTTTTGATTGGGGATACATTAGATAATTGAGGTCATGACCAATATGGATTTGCTAGACCTAGCCAAGGGATCTCTTATAATAATAATATCACTAGGGAGGGTTCCAAAGCCTCCAATCAATAAAAACTCCATAATAACCCTAACTACGTCCTATTCTTTCATATTCACTATACTAATATCAAGTAAAGTAAAAATATAATCTAGTGCTCACCAAAGCTTGTGACACAAAGTGGGCGTAATAAACATAAAAATTAAACATGAATAGAATACATATGCTCATGTTAATATATACAAAATCCTAATGGATGAAAGAGAAGTGAAAATGCATATATATCTACTCTTATATAGGAGTAACTAAGTTAGGAATACTTACCTTTGAAGACAAACCCACTAAGCCTCAATCTCTCCCTTGGCCAAGGTGTTTTGTAAGAGGTTATTTTGGTATGTAAGGATGACAAGGATAAATTAGATCTATGATACAAAACCTATAAATGCATCCAAAATACTTCTCCACAAAATAAGATCCATATCTCCAAATAAAGTATAAAACCCTAAGATTTTTCCTCAAGTATAATGGTGGATAAGCAAATGCATAATATATCTTACTTCTTCTCTTCTCTTAGAAATGGAAAAATGATTATGTTTATATAGGTAGATCTAACCCTGAATGCTTTCAAAAAAATTTGTTGACAAGGGTCAACCCAATTGACCTAGTATAGAAATTATCAAAAAACATACTAGATAATGAACTATGTTGGCATTGGATGACTTAGTTCTTAGTAAGCTTTTGTAAATAACAATAAAGGGTCGATGTGGTTGACATATTCATGTAAACTACCAAAAAGGGGTTTTGGCTAGTGAAAGGGATAATGAAGGTGGTAAATGAATAGAGAAGGGTGAAAAAAAGGAGGCAAATCTTAGGGGAATGGCTTTTAAGAGACAAGTGTGTAGATATCAAGTGGCAAAAAAGGACAAAAATCATGTGAAGCACTAATGGTATGCCCACCCTTTTCTCGATGCACCCCTTAAGGTGTGCACTCAAAGAGATTGAGACTCCATAAGTTATTGCAAGATATAAAACATCATTATTTGATAAAAGTTGTAAAATATTATGTGTATATAGGGTGTTCCATCACAAGTATACTAGGGTTTTAAGAAATCATAAATAAAATAAAGCTAAAGATATGTAACTTTCCTAAGAAAAAAATTCTTAGAGGATTCACAATCTAACCTAATACGAGGATCAAACATAATTTATATGTATAAATATACCTTATAATTTTTAATAAACATAAGGAACTATGGTTAATAATGGAGAAACAAATGAGTGCACCCATACAACATCATATTTATGTAAATCAAAATTATACCCTAAATTTAAAGGAAACATGCAATGAAATATAGGAAATAGTAAACACATACAAGGGGTAACCCTAATAAGATGACAAAATAATTTAATGTTTTAGGATAATGCAAGCAAAAAATAGATATATAATAATAACAAAGGCTATCCATAGAATAAAAATAATCATACAAGGAAATATTTTTATGGAAACCCTAGGAATAATCATATCCAATATGAAATATAAACAAAAATCACACCCCATGGGGTCTAAGAGGGAAGGGATTCACTTAAAAATAATGTGTAAAGTAAACAATCTAGTTTTATCCTAAATAAAAAGTGCATTAAACTTATATAAAGATAAACACAAGATAAATATAGATTAACATGAATAGATCTAAAATGTATTAAAAATGAAATAAAGATGCTTATAATTTGAAAAAGAGTGTACATAGATAATTACATAAATTATGACTTACTTATGTGTTGTCCGAGGTTTAAAACATGTCCAAAATTAGTCCTAGAGAAAACCTAAAAAGTTGGTGTAGAACTAAGAATGTGTAAAAAAACATCCAATATTATATTGGCTCAACCCTAGTTAGACCAAGATCTTGGGATTAAATCTTAACAAGATGAATATGATGCCAGTCACTATGTTTGATCTTGGTTATATGATGTTATATTTTAATTAAATTATAAATAAACCTTTTTATATTCCTACTTGTCAAAAATCTCTCTTAAATTTTTGAATAGAGTTGCATATATCCCATAATTACTTCCCTTGATTCCCAACCCAATTGACTCAAAATCATCTTACAAGGACATAAAAAGGGAGGTAGATATTGTTAAGCATGAAATATACTGAGAAGGAGGTGAATTAATATATTATATGTCTTATTTATTAATCAAACTCATTTTATTTAATCACTTAACCACACATTCAAGATATGCAATAAAACTAAAATAATAATATGCACCACATGAGAGAGAGAGAGAGAGAGAGAGAGAGAGAGAGAGAGAGAGAGAGAGAGAGAGAGAGAGAGAGAGAGAGAGAGAGAGAGAGAGAGAGAGAGAGAGAGAGAGAGAGAGAGAGAGAGAGAGAGAGAGAGAGAGAGACCACATTTTTACATGGAAACCTAAAGTGGGAGAAACCATAGAACAATCTCAAGACATGAATGAGAACCAACTCAAATTACAAAGTTCACAATCACCAACTTGTAGGAGCACCAACCCCTTGCAAATATTTGTGATCACTAACCCACAGGAGCACCAACCCCTCTTGTGTATAAAACATAACTATCTCTTAATGTTTCTTACTCAAAAAATGATATAACTCAATAATATCTCTTAATTTTATCTCTTCAAAAACAAATATAAACCATGCACTCTCTTTCATATTACAAATGGATTCTCAAGCCTTTATTGATATCTTTTCAAATGACCTTTGGCATTCACCCTTTGTGGCCCTTCAATCCTCATGGAAAATGGCACCAAACTTGCATGACCCTTCGTATCCTTGCATTTGAAAAGTCATATGGTGACCCTTCATAATCAAATGCATCCTTTCCTATTTTATATTTATCTTGGTGATTTTTCATATTCTTCAAAGTGTCTCTTCATGGAAAAATGTGCCATACCCTATTTTATCTTCACATGGTGACTCTTGAAATTCCTCAAGATGACTCTTCATAAGAAAATGCATCCCATTCCTTTTTCATCTTTTACCCCATGACTCTTTGACTTCTTTATGGGCCCTCTTTTGACTTATACACAACCAAAAATATATTCATTAATATTAAATAAAAATTAACACACATTAGCCAAGATATGAATATTAAAAACACCATCAAATGTAATGGGGCCTTTATCACCAATAATGCCAGACCTTTGACATCAATGACAATATTTCCAATAGATATGAGTGGTGTGAATCAATAAAAACCTTTTTTTTTAATTTAGAAATCTACACTCAGGGTTTCTTTAGTGGCAAATCTTCATTAATTCATGAATATTCCATTTTCCTAAATTTAGATTTAGTGATTTCTTAAGACTAGTAAAGAGAACTAGTTCACCTAAATTTTTGGGTTGAAAACTACATTTATAGGTTGTATTTCATATCATTTATAATTAATTACATAATTATGAGTACAAGTCAGCATGTCCTCAAAGGACATTCTACCTAATTTTGCCAATATATGTGGGCATGCCCTATAGATATTGTCTAGACCTTGTGGATGTCATCTAAACCCTATGGAATCTATCCAAAATATATGGATGGTGACTATACCTTATTTATGGTTTTAAAACCCTATTTTCATCATCTAAATACTATGGATGACATTAATACCATGTGGATGATGTCTAGACCTTGTGGAATACATGCTCTGGATGTTAGATTGTATTCTCTAGACACTCATTTGAAAAATGGAAAAAAAATTAATCATCGATATATTTGATCTTAAAATTTATTTCATATTTGTATTCTTCTTTAAAAATTAAACAATTTCAAAAAAATAATCAACTTGATCTAGGTTTTGAATCTATATGCAAAAGTT